>CAUYUJ010018416.1:577500-642500 GCA_963575745.1 Prorocentrum cordatum
CTCTCGTTCTCTCGTTCTCTCGTTCTCTCGTTCTCGTTCTCTCGTTCTCGTTCTTCGTTCTCTCGTTCTCTCGTTCTCTCTCTCTCTCTCTCTCTCTCGTCGCTCTTTCTCCTCTCTCTCTCTCTCTCTCTATATATATATATATATATATTTCTCTATTTTTGTTCTCTCTCTCTCTCTCTCTCTCTCTCTCTCTCTCTCTCTTTCTCTCTCTCTCTCTCTCTCTCTCTCTCTCTCTCTCTCTCTCTCTCTCTCTCTCTCTCTTCTCTCTCTCTCTCTCTCTCTCTCTCTCTCTCTCTCTCTCTCTCTCTCTCCTCTCTCTCTCTCTCTCTCTCTCTCTCTCTCTCTCTCTCTCTCTCTCTCTCTCTCTCTCTCTCTCTCTCTCTCTCTCTCGTTCTCTCTCTCTCGCTCTTCGTTTTTTTTTTTTTTTTTTTTTTTTTTTTTTTTGTTCTCCCCTCTCTCTCTCTCTCTCGCACATTCCCTCCACTTTCGCGCGGCCCTCTCTCCCTTGAGGGAGAGGTCGCGGCCGAGGAGCCAGAGCTCTCCGACGATGAGATCTGCTGAGCTCTTGACCGCTTTGGTGCACGGACGCTTGGAGGCAGTGTAGTTATAGAGTGTCGCTTCTGCGGCGCTCGCCGTCTGTCGCCCTGCCCATCCGCTTCTCTGGAGTCGTGGTGCGGAATTGCCATCCGCGCGTCAAGTGGCGCTCGCGCTCGTGAGCTCTGCTTTTCTCCTCTCTCATCCTCTGCTCCTTCCCTGTATCTCTGTCTCGGCCATGGCCCCTCGTGCCACCGAGCGTTTCCTCTGCGCTGCGCGGCGTGTCTGCGCGCGAGGCGGCGGGGAGGTCCATGGCGCTGTGCGCGCGCTGGCATGGAGTATCAATGCCATGGATTAGTTCATTCGCTGACCCATTGATTCATTGATTCGTTAGTTCAGTCACTCGCGGAAACAGCGGGGCGCCAGGGGGCATCCGCAGGCGAGGGGCATGGTCAGAGCAATTGGCGGGCATCGGAGCGGGGGGGCCCTGTAACGCAAGTTGCGGCGAAACAGAGTTGCAGCTCTCTGGACACACTGATTCATTGTATCATTGATTCATTGACTCATTAGGCCAGTCACCCGCAGACACAGCGGCGTGCTCAGGAGCATCCGCCGGCGAGGTAGATGATCAGCAGGCCAGTGGCAGAATGTGGCTATGAGTCGACGTTCGCGCGCGTCTTTCGAGGAGGCGCGACGTTACCATAGAGGTACAATTTCATACATAGAAGATGCAATGGCTCGAACAATGCAGCTGGATTCGCAAGCGACGCCGCAGGTGGAGGGCATCGGGGCGGTTCATTGGCTCCTTGTTTCATTGATTCATTGATTCATTGGTTCATTGATTCATTGGTGCTTGACACCGGCGGGTGCGTTTGCGAAGGGGCGCCGTGCCACGCTTGTTGATTTGCTGTCTGTCGGTGTGAGACGAGCGTTACCATCGCGACTTTATGTGAAGGTTGGCACGGTACGCATGTTGGGTTGCTGTTTGTATGCGTTTTGAAGGGCGTCACTATCGCGAATTTTGAAAGAGCTGGCGCTCTCTGGCTCGACTGATTCATTGGATCATTGGTTCATTGGTGCTTGACACCGGTTGGTGCGTTTGCGAAGGGGCGCCGCGCCGCGCCCGTTGATTTGCTGTCTGTCGGTGTGAGAAGAGCGATACCATAGCGAATGTATGGGAGGTTTGGCGCGGCACGCATGTTGGGTCACGGTTCGCATGCGTTTTGAAGGGCGCCACTATCGCGAAATTTGCAAGAGCTGGCGCTCCCTGGCGCGATGCACCCGTGTCCGGCGTCGTTTGCGAATGAGCGGCGATCCACTGTCGTCGCGTCAGTGCTGTCAACTTCGTGAGCGCTGTTGTGCAGGCTATTGAAGCCGCAGACGTCGGGCCACGTGGCTCCGTTGCTGCTTGAGCGGGCTGCTTGCTTGGTGCGCGGTTTGGCGCCTCTCTATTTCTTTTCTTTCCAGGCGGCGGCGTCAACGCCATCCCGCATTCTATGTCAGGAGGCCATTTCTTTATTGCTTGGGGCATGACGGGCGTCATGGCCCCCGGTTCCCCCCCCCATGACGTAACGCTCCCCCCTTCAATGCGCTCCGGCACTGCCGCCGTGCGCATTGGGATCCGCGTAGGTGTCCGTGTAGGAATCCGCACGGGTGTCTGGTCCGCAGGCGTCGTCGTCGTCGTCGTCGTCGTTCGTTGTCGTCGCTCGTGGTTCGTCGCTCATCGTTCATCGTCGTCGTGCGCGCGGACGCGGCTGGAGCCTGTTTTTCAGTCCGGGCCGATGACGGCAATCATCTGGGGGGGGGGTCGATGACGTCACGTTTCGCGCCGGCTGCGTTCGGGAATGGTTAGGAATGACGGAGGACGGGTAGCACGAACATGTAGGTGGCGATATGCACCACAAAGCCTGTGTACATCACATTACCCGCGTGCACCACAGCGCCTGTGTACACCACGCCGCCGATGTACACGACAGCAGCCGCGTGCAACACAGCGTCGTATTGTGCCACCGCGCCTGCGGGCACAGCAGCTCCTGTGTACACCACAGCGCCTCCGTACACCACATCAGCCGTGCGCAACACAGCACCAGTGTACATCGCAATGCGCGCGTGCATTGCAGTGCCTGTGTACGCCACGGCGCCTGTGTGCACCACATCAGCTGTGTGCAACACAGCACCATTGTTGTGTATAGAATTTCAGAAGGGATCCTTGTGACAAAATGGAGCGCGTGTGGATTCCAGAAAACAGTGGAAACCAAATCCTCATGGACAAAGGAGCGCCGCTGGAATTTACGAGTCCCCCCGAGTCCGCCCGCATCACCCTAACTCCCATTTGCGTCCAGGAAGCTCCAGCTAAACTGGCCGTCCGAGAACCAAGTGGCTCGATTCAACCGACAATTCTGAGGTGCACGCTGAGATGCGCACGTGCGTTGTACCGCCAAGCCGCCTCGCTGGAGGTAGCCTCCCTGGTGGTGTTGGTGTCGCTTCTCCTTCCCCCGATCCAGGGTCGAGGAACGAAGATCAAAATTCGGGGAAACTCGAGGCTCGAGGTCGCCTGCCTGGCTCGGGGCTCGGGGCCCGAGGCCTAAGGGGAAGCCCCTCCGCCGCGCCCCGGCCTCCGAAGCCCGCTCCCCTGGCAGCCCCCGGGGCCGCTCTGGAGGCCGGCCCCGCCGGAGGGGAGAGATCGCATAGGGGTCTCCCTAAGGAGGTCCCCTACAAACCTCTAGGAGGCCTCCTCCTCCTGAGGGGAAGCCTCCTGGAGACCTCCCCTCCCCCTCCCGGAAGTCGGCCGGGGCGGGCCCCGGGACCCAGACCTCCAACGTCTTGAAAAAATCAAGGCGGAAGGGTTTGGAAAATTTCTGCCTCCGGCCCCAGAAGAGGAGAGATCGGCCAGGACGGGCCCTCGGACCCAGACCTCCGACGTTTTGCAAAAGAACCAAGGCAGAAGCTTTTGGATATGTTCGGCCTCCAGAGGCCCTCAGCGGGCCCCGGGACCGCCAAGAAACGACTCAAATGAAAAACCTCCACCACACGAGCCAAAGACGAGAGGGGGGGGGGAGCTTCAAGCCCCCCCCCTTTTGCACCAAGGGAGGGAGGGGGGGGGAGCTTCCAAAGCCCCCCCCCCCCCTTCAAAAGGGGAGGTGGCTCACCCCAGCTCCATTAAAAGGACGGAGGGGGGGGGGTAGCTTGGAAGCCCCCCCCCTCCCCTTTTCCGGCCACGAAAAGAGAGGGAGGGGGGGGTAGCTTCCGACCCCCCCCCCCCCCTTTCAAAGGGGGGGGGTCCCTGGCTCCACTCAAAGGACGGAGGGGGGTGTAGCTTGGAAGCCCCCCCCCTCCCCTTTTCCGGCCACGAAAAGAGGGGGAGGGGGGGGGTAGCTTCCGACCCCCCCCCCCTTTCAAAGGGGGGGGTGGCTCACCCTGGCTCAATTAAAGTGAGGGAGGGGGGGGTAGCTTGGAAGCCCCCCCCTTTCCGGACCACGAAAAGGGGGGGAGAGGGGGGGGGGGCTTCCGAAGCCCCTCCCCCTTAGCAAGGAAGGGGGGAGTGGGGTAGCTTCAAGCTGGGCCCCCCCTTCTAGTCGATCGGGCCCCACGAGCGCGGTCTATCCGACATATGTTACGCAATGTTCTGTTCACTCGATGTTAAAGCGGACAATGATACGCGCGCGCTCAGAGAAAGGCGCGTGCACCCATGTTCCGCTAGGACGCCAGCGGCGCCCTAGCCTCACAGGTGTCTTCAGCAAAACGCGTGCGGCGGCACGCGCGTGGAAGCTTGAAAGAAAAGCGGGGGGGCGAAGGTAACGACTGGATCGACGAGAAGAAAAAAACGGCGCGGCAAAGAGTGGCGGAGGAGGAAGAGAAACAGGAGTAAGAGGTCGATTGTCAGGTTCAAGCGGTTGTCTTTGGGATTTGCAAGGTCACCACATCACGAACCGTTCTGTTGGTTCCCAAGTATCCCGTGTATTGGGTCCCCGCTTTGAACTCGTAGTGCCGCGCGTCTCCTCCTTACTGATCCCTCCCTCCTCTCCTCTCCCGCCCCACTCCTCCATCCAGTCCGTCCTCATCCGTCACTTCCCTCTTCCGATCACCATGCTCATCATCACCAGCACCGTCATCATCGCCATGATCATGCCAGCGCACCGCTCCCTCACACGTTGAGTGGCCCCATATGGGAGCCCCACCGAAGGCATCAGCGGCTGCGTTCGCAACGTGTCCCGCCCCACTGCGGCGCACCTTTCACCCAGTAGCTGCGTTCGCAAGGTGCCCTGCGCGATTTGGGGGCATCCCAATGCGTTGGTTTCTTCGCCTGGCTGTTTTTTGTTTTGCATCGCGCGCGCGAATCCCGCCCGGTCATCAGGATTGCTTAGGGTGGGATGCTCAGGTGTGCGCTCGCGCAGTCCGGATCCCGGCCCCGTCCCCCTTAAAACTTGCCTCTCCTGCGACCCGAATGGGAAATCATCTTCCAAACGGGAGAGGGGTTAACGCATCGGCGACGAGGGTCTCGCGCCGCGGTTGGTGGGGGCTCTCGTTCTATGACTGTGGCGGCGCGTCGCTGCGCGACTGGGCACGCGCGCGCGGGCGGGGGTCTCGCGTGGGGATGACTCAGCTACGTCGCAACGGTGGGGTTCTCGCTCTGTGAACGGTGGCGCCTCAAGGCATTGGAGGGCGAAGTGAGCCGCGAAAGGTGTGCGAGTGCAGACGAATCTGACCACGGAGACTCTCGCTAAGGCGCGCGCCGACCGCGTTCCTCCCACCATCGTTCCCAGGTCCCGCCGGGCTGCTGCCGAAAGCGCGACTACCGTCGCTGTCTTGCACCCCAGAATGTGCGCGTCCAGATGGCACCACGTTCCTTTGCCTGGGAGATGACTGTCACTACCTTGCAGCGTGCGCGCCTCGCGGGCGATGAAGGAAATCATGATGGGGGAGGAGTCGGAAGAGAATAGGCGGGAGGGGCGGTGAGGTGAGAGAGAGGGGGGCGGGGAAGAGGAAAGAGGAGGGAGAAAGGAGGAGTGGTTTCACTGAGAATTTGGCATTTCCCAACCTGTAGCCGTGGCACCATCCAGTTCACCAGATTCCTGCTGCAGCTCTTGTCGTCGGAGACGATCGTGCCCAGCTCCTGCAAGCGAATGAGAGATGGGGTGGAGGAGGGAGGGATCAGACACGCCGAGAGAAGACAGACCAGGGAAGACGGGGGGGGCGGGGACGGATAGGCTATGAGCGGTGTTGCACTTCTACCCAGCTCCTGCAAGCAAATGCGCAGCTGCTCTATCAACTCTTCTACGGAGGGCGCCTCTTTGAACTTCACCGTCTTGATAGTCACTTGTTGCGGAAGACCAATGACCGAAGTCTGCGCCGCCTCCATCTCCGCAGGCGAATCGCCCAGCACAATCAAGTTGAGCCCTAGGAAGCACCGCCAAATCCCCCTCCTCGTCCTCGCGACCTCCTCCTCCTCCTTCTCCTCGTCCTCCTCCTCATCCGCCTCCTCCTCTCCCGTCTACTCTTGCTCCTGGTCTTCCTCATCGTCATCCTTCTCCTCCTTCTCCGCATCTCCGTTTGCGGTTTTACTGAAGCCACTGTTTGGGCTCAAGGCCGTCTCGGCTCAGGGGCCTATCCGTTGCAGGTTGCCCTGCCTCTTACAAAATCACTCTGGCTACAACTATGTTTCATTTTGACTTGACTTGTCCCGTCGCACGCGAACCATCACGATGCCGCAGGGTAACCGTTTCAAACAGGCTACTGATTGGCTGTGCCGTGCTTATTGTGCTGGCGATCGCCAGGAATGCTGTAACCATGCCCAAGAGCTGCACTGCGGGAGCCGTGATCAGGCCAAAGACGTAGCCGTGGGGAGATCCTAGGCCTTCCGCGTCTGGACCGCCCGGCCGCAGCAATCCCACCTCCGCCGCCTTACCCGCCAAGGACGAGCGCATCGTAACCTCATGAGGGAGCTCGCCGCAAAGGGAGGCGCAACGCCTGCCGCCCAAGACGGCGCCATGGAGGTGGAAACGGATGAGCGGTGGCAAAGACCGTCGGCCTCGTCTCGGGCATCTGGAGTCGCTACTGGCGACCGTTCGATAGGAACGCGGATCCCCTGCTCGATCCGCAGGTGGTTGCCGACCACGACAGTCTGATCTAAACGGCATTGGTCGCGCGGTCGTTGTCAGTGCACACCTGGTGGATCCTCGCGTACATCGAGCGCCAGACTACTGGAACAGTTCCCTGGAGGTAGCGCCTGGTCGTTCAGCGGGCCACCACGGAAGAGCTGCAGAGAAGACTAGACAGACCACCCGTGATGTCGAGGAGAGCCTCGCCAAGCTGCTGGCGCTCGAGGAAATGGATGCGTGGGAATTCGTCCAATCCGCGCCCTTCCCTCCCCTTCCGAGAGGGCAACTTCCTTAACCAAGCCGTCTCGCTCCTGGCATGTGTCCTCTGTTCCAAACCCCAGGGGCCTCTGGACGCCCTGGTCGAGGTCGACTCACCCATGGAATTGGACCTCGAGGACGTTGTGTTCCTCGCGATTGTCGTTGCTGCAGGTGTCCCTCCCGGATGAAGCGGCTGAAGCTGTTGGGAAGTTTGCCGCGCGAGATTCGCGGCTCCCGCGGGTCACTACCATTAGCAGAATTGCGCCAAGGGGCATCCAGCCCTCCATAGCTTGTGTGCATGCTTGTTCGCCCTTCTTGTTGTACAAACGTGACGCCAGTGACGGACATTGCACTGTTCGGCGTGAATCGTTCACCGTTCACGCTTCATCAGATGACCTTATGCTCTAACAGGTGGCCCAATCGGACCATTCCGTCGGAGCTTCCGCTGTCCAATATCACAATGTCACAACTACGCGACGTGGGGAGATGCACATCCATCTCGCCGATGTTAGTTTGCATGAGGTGTGGGAGGCGACCATTCTGAATGATCACACTGGCTGAACTGATGAGTGTAGCCATCTTGCACTGCCTCATGCCATGGTCACTCGAACACCAGGTGCTTCCACTGGCCATGCCGCTGCCACCCGCATACAATAAGGAGTGCCAGTCGGCACTGTTTGCGCATAGTCTGTATGCATGACTGGGCACCTATATGCGTGACTCGGCTGGCATGGACGAGCGTATCGTTGACACTAGTTGGCGTGCGTGTGTGTGTGTGTGTGCGCGCTAATACTGCTGCGCGAGATCGGCCTGAATCTGAATGTTCCTCCAAGGTTGGATCACGGCACATGGCATGTAACACGCTTTGCACCACACAAAATGGTTAGAGGCTTTAGCGCCTGCGGCGTACGTGTCCCGATTGAACTTATGTGGTACGCCAACGTTCATGGCAATGCCATTGCTTTATGTCGTAGCTCGTCGATCGGCCCCTGGCTTGGCCGTGAAGCCAAACGCAGATGGCCCAGCATGGAATGCGGTGATGAAAAGACTCCAGCCTGAGCTTTCCGAACGCTGAGATAAAGTCGGGACTGATCTAGGCAGTGCTCTGGCCATGCTGGTCCCTGCGCGCTCGATGGAAGCAATTGCGGTGATGGTCTACTCGTCGCCTCATCTTACGGGCCTGGGTCACTGCTGCGCGTTGGGCCCGCCATCTTCGCGGTCCGCACTCAACGTGGTCCTGTGGGTGGTGTTCGAGCGGCGTCGCTGGTCTGAGCGCTCTCGCCCGCCCGCGACATCGACATTTTGAGAGCGGTGTTTGAAGCCGATCGTTCTCCTTCGGGCACTCCTAGCAAGATACAGCATTGAACTTGGTTGGTGTCATCATTGCGGTTTCCTTTCGTCAGGGACTGGCTGTGTTCACCAGCTCTGACTTCGAATTCTGTCGATACCACTCCCCGCCCCCTTCGTTTTCCTCCCTGGCGCTCCTCCAAGCCCCAGTGTTGCCCGACACCGCCCGCCCTGAAACGGATGCGAAATGCCCCAAGAGTGGCCAAAGGCAGCAACAACTTAGCCTGGCGAGGGACCCAACCACATGCAGCTGAGTATCGCAAGACAAATGGAAACTAAGGGAGGAGGCTCGCAAGAAAAAACAAGGCGTCCATACGTGGCAAAGACGAAGCCACGTGACGTTGCTGATGGGGTCACAGATGTCGGCCGTGACGGGATCTGTGTGTAACTCGTTAAGGCTGGTCTGCGCGTCTGTCGGCGCAGCCTCGGGGAGCATCATGCGGCGGGGCCTTCGGTGGAGCTCCCTGTGGTGCCAGCATGGGCGCATGGGCGCAATCGCGCGTGCTAGAACTGCCACTGGGGCCTCAAGTGGAGCTCCCTGTCGGGCCACGAAGGGCGCGGTCACACATTGCAGTTGGGGCCTCAGGTGGGGCTCCCTATGAAGCCACGAAACTTGTGAGCGGTGCTCCGACAGGGTGTCGAGAAGGCATGCAGGCCCTGGCACTGCGGCCTCAGTTGGAGCTCCCCAATTCGTCTACGCAGCATGTGAGGGCTGCGCCGGAAGTATATGGAGAAGGCATGCGAGCCCAACAATTGGGGCCTTCGGCTACGAAACGTGTGAGGCTGCGCCAAAATAGTGTGAAGACGGAATTCGAAACAAGCCACTGGGGCCTTAGGTGGAGCTCCCAATGGGGCCAAGAAACGTGCCGGAATGGTGTGGAGAAGGCAAACAATCCTAGCCACTGGGACTTTGAGTGGACTTCTCTATAGAGCCACGAAGCGCGTCAGGGGTGCGCCGAAAATGTGCGGAGAAGGCATGCGAACCCAGCCGCCGTGGCCATCGGTTGAGCTCCCTACGGGTCCACGAAGCGATAAGGAGGAGAGGAGAGCAGAGGACGCGGGGCGATGCGTATTCAAAACGAGGACCCAACACCACAAATTGGTTGGGAAGAGAACGTACACCCGAATATGCCACCCAAGACATTCTAACAAGCCCCAGAGGGTGTCTCCAGTTGTGCTCTAGGAGGTCGAACAGAGAAACAAAACTATTCAAGGACTGATGCGTCCAGGAAGCGCTAAGCTGGCCCCAAGCCGCAGCAGCACTGCAGAAAACGCCACAAGACTGCTCAACGCTGCCCAAAGAGGGCCCCAAGACGGCTCGGGAATCCCCGAAGACGGCAGACACATAGCTCCAGCTCGGACCACGACCCGTCCAGGCAGCTCTTCTCTTCGCAAGAGTTTGGTAGAACCATCCAGGGCACTCGGAGGCATCGAAGAACCACCGCCTGGGGGCCAATGGGACCCCCGTAGAACCAAGGTTCTATGGAGCGTGTCTAGGAGAGCTAAGTGGCAGCATCCTGCATGCGAAGCAAGGTGACGAGGCTGGCCTTTTGGTCCGCAGCGCGTGGCGATCGTCCGCGCGAAGGCTAAGGACGGGGCGCACCTTAAACCACGTGGCCACTGTGCACAGGTTGAACGATGGAGCAAGAAATGAGCAGGGGGGCGTCGGACTGCGGCGGGCCTCACGCTGCGGAGCCAGAGTCCAGCAGTCGCTCCTCAATCGCCGAGGCCAAAGGCCAAGCCGCCACCAGACGCAGGATGTACAAGCAATGTGCCCCTAGCACCGAGAACAAGCCGCACTACTCGGTGCGGAATTCGGTGCGCTGAGAGGTATCGCAACACATCGAGGCCCGTGCGGCCTCATTACAACGCCGATGCAGAAAGGGGAAGTGTCGGGAGAGTGTTAGACTAGAAACGAGCCCATGTGATGATTGTCGCTTGGAGGTTTCCGCTCGCTTGGGGGTACCCGTATGCATGCTGGGTGCAGATCAGATGTTCCCATCATTGTCCTCCTCTGTATCCCCGATGTTCTCTCTCTCTCTCTCTGCTTTCGTCATTGGCCCGATGTTTTCATTTAAACTTCTATTGATCTGACACTGGTCTACTTCACCCGCAATGCGACCTCGATGCGGGCCGAACATTATGGAAGATAATGACCGTCTCCTCCTGGTATTATCAGATGCACAGCCTGGCCTTTATCAAGGGCAAGAAGATACGAGGTGCTGGTCCATGGACCCAAATACGAATTGGTGCGGTGCGGACTACAGCATGGTTGAAGCTCACCGCGCGTCCTGTCCCTACTTCAGGCACCGGAGCCCACCCAAGATGCGATCATCCAGGTCATCAATCAGCGCGGGGAGAAGTCCGGCATCTACTCAGAGAAGGGGGTCCGAAATGCTCGTTTGTGTGCCCTCGGCAGCGCGATGTGCGGCGGAGTTCTATAAAGATCTCATCCCGCAGAGGTGCGTGCCGCCACGCGGAGACGTCGGAGATAGAGGGGTTCTGATCGCCGCCGCCACGGCCAGGATCTGGCACTATTGAAGGCAGGGGAGGTCGTCGTAAAAGAACTGTTGGTGTCGCCGAAGCAACGTTTCCTGGAGAGCCATTGGGCGTTCAAGGCGCTACACGACGTCAGTTTATGACCTTCGGAGAGATAGATGGTTGAGGACGGCTTCGACGGAGGGCACCTCGTGCTGGACTCGACAATGAATGGAGGCGCACGGGGTTGACGTGGCAAGGTATTGGTGGCTGGCAGGGCAACTACTTATTTGTTTCCATTGTGCTGGCTCTTGTACCTAAGTGTACCGCTTGCGGCTCAGCGATATCGAATGTTGACCATGTCGGCCTCACTCGCTGCTGCAAACCTTGAACCACTTCTACTTTGCAAGCTTCTCTGCCAATTCCTCCGAAGCGCATCACCTCAACACCACGCGTCCACCACTCCCTCCTCATTCCCTCTCCCCCACCCTCTCACCTCCACGAGCCCCTCCCTACCGTTCCCCGTCCTTCCCTCGACCGAAGGTGGGCCGACTGGGGCTGGGGCCGCTTGCCCTTGGGGCGCGCGCAGCGAGCATCTCGCGGAACGTCTCCCTCTTCCACGCGAACACATCGCCGGGGCACCGAGCCTCCCACGGGCGCCGGCCGCTGATCACACGGACGAGGAGGAGGACGACGAGTGTGAAGAGGCAGAAAAGGAGGAGGAGGAGGAGGACGTGGAGAAATAAGCAGAGAGCGGGAGCACGGGAAAGGGGAGGAGGGGACGGAAAAAGAAGTGGAGGAAGACGAAGACGATGAGAGCGGCGGCCTCCCATCGGCGCCGGGCGGAGACCACGCCCATCCGCGATAGAATGGGCATGATGCCCGGGACGAAGCGGCGGGTGCTCTCATGAACCTTGGGCGGGACAAGAAAGTCCTCAGAATTCCCATGGTTTTCAATGTGAGAAAATACCAGGCAAATGTGGACTACAAGTTCGGAGATCTGGGGGCCCAGCGCGGGGCTTCACATTCAAATATGACCTGATTGTTCCCCCCACTAAGTCAGAAAACCCGTAACAGCTGCGTTGGCCTTGTTGCGTGGGTGCTCGCAAGGAATCGGTGTAGATGAGAGCTGGCAGGACTCGGAAGCATAGTGGGAGAAGGTCGAACGGCCCGTGCAATACCCCTGTAAGGCCTAGAGGGGGAGGTTGCTTCCGTAGATTTGCGAAGTAGGCAGTGAGCCCCATCGAGTGCAACCTACTTGTTTTTGTGCCTTCCCCGGGCCCGAATCGCTAATCCATGTGTCGCCAGCGCCATTTTTTGCCATAGCTGAAACATGGATGAACAACATGGAAAGTGACGACGGGGGCGCCCGAATGACATACCGAGCGCACCTTCTGACCCCGCCAGGTCCCTCCCATCTGGGCAACATCGCACGTGAATTAGCAAAATGGACTTGCGGGCGGGGCGGGGCTGGCCATGGAGAAGGCGGGGCTGCAAGGGGCCCGTTTGCCTGGGCGGAATACCGCGGCTGTGCCTAGGCATCTGGTTCTAACACCATTCATCGATCGGAACAGTGCTTGCGACGACGTGTAGACCTCCCATGGCCGATGCGTACCCTGACTCAATGATGTGTGCAAAATGTGCCCCATGGGACCTGTCACAGATCCGCTTGCCTTCATCCGTGTTGCCATTTGCTTGAACATGTTGGAAGGTTTCCCCACCCCCTCCTCCTCAGAGTCTCCCTCCTGCTCCCGCGACTTCCTTCCCTCGTTCTCAACATCCCCATAATCCGCCATATCTGGGGTTCCGTGACACTGTTGAGACCGAGCTGTATGAATTCACCAAGACCCGACGGCTCCGTTGCCCTCGTCCTCCTCGTCCTCCTCATACTCCTCCTCCGCCGCCTCCTCCTCCTCCTCATCATCATCATCATCATCATCATCATCATCATCATCATAATCATCCTCATCCTCATCATCAGCATCAGCATCAGCATCATCATCATCAGCATCAGCATTATCATCATCATCATCATCATCATCATCATCATCATCATCATCAGCATCAGCATCATCATCATCATCATCAGCATCAGCATTATCATCATCATCAGCAGCATCATCATCAGCATCAACATCAGTATCATCATCATCATCATCATCATCAGCAGCAGCAGCATCATCAGCATCATCATCATCATCCTCGTTCGTCTTCATCGTATTATTAATATCCTACTCGTCCTCCCTCTTCATCTCCTCGACCTCCTTCACTTTCTCCCCTCTCCCACCACTCTCCTCCTCCCTCCTCCTTCCCGTCTCTATGTTTCCCTTCTCCTCATCCTCCTCCGCCTCCTCCCACTGCTTCCAGCCTCGTTTGCAGGGGTTGTGGGGGGGCGAGGAAGACGGGGGGGATAGAAGATCCTTTCCCTGTGGGGGGGGGGCTTTGCCCTGGGGGTGGATTGCAGGAAACCAGAGGTGTGGAGTTCTACAAACTCATAGGCCCTATCACCCAGAGCTCGTCCGCGTTCGTCACGATGAAGGTCTCCCCGAGCTGCATGGACACAGACAGCACCCGCTCCAGGAGGCCCTCCAGCAGAGGCGCCTGGTGTTGTATCGGCGCGTTGGCATTGATGGCAGAACTGCACATGAGCGTGTCGTCCCAGTCCCAAATGATAACGATGTCCTGCGTTGAAGGGCCCCTCTTCAAATTGAAGCTGGCCCACGGCCGGGCCCCGATGGCGGAGCAGCTGACCCCATCCATCCCAGAACGCGGACCACTCCTTGATTGGACACCCAATCGACCGTCTCGATCCCAATCGGTCGACGGACCACACATCCGCGATACGAAACTGAGCTCCGATCGACCTGTCGGGGGGCCGTACCCCCGTAGACGCGGATCGGAGTGAGGGGCTGCTCCGCGACAGAAGCCAGCCGCGGGCGCTGACTCCCTCTGGCTCAAGAGCGAACTTTATGTGAAAGCCGCACGCGGCGCTTCCGCTGGGCCCCTGGGCACCCCTGGGCCCTCCCCCCCTGGCCCCTGGGCCCCCATCATGGGTCCCCACGATGCCACAGGCCCCCCCTGGCCAGGCCCCATGGAGGCTATCGCCTCCAAGGGGGCGCTTCCTGCAGTGACAAGGGAGGCTTGTGGGGACTGAGGAGGGGACTTGGGACGGAACGGTGTACTGCAGCATGGTTGATGCATCCTGGGCTTACTCTGGTCGTCCTCTTCCTCCTCCTCCTCCTCCTCCTCCTTCTCCTCCTCCTCCTCCTTCTCCGCCTCCTCCCCGTCCTCCACCCCGCTGCTCCATCCCTTCCCTATCCTCCTCCTCTCCTCCTCCTCCTCCTCCTCCTCCTCCTTCTCCTCCTCCTCCTCCTCCAGTTCCCCCTCCTCTTCCTGCACCTCGTCATCCTCCTCCCTCCTCCCTCCCTCCTCCTCCTCCTCCTCCTCCTCCTTCTCCTCCTACTCCTCCTCCATGTCTCCTCCTCCTCAGCGGCCTGTGCACAGGTGGCGGGGTGCTTGAATGGCTGTCTTGAAGGTGGCGCCGCCATCAAAAGCCAGAGCATCAGAACCCCCAGGCAACCAACGGCGTTCGCGGCCCATTCGTTGGTGGACCCCGTCCTCCCCTCCTCGCCCTTCTCCTTACCGCCTCCCTCCTGAGAGCCTAGCCCAGAGGCGCGATGCTGCTGTGCGCGAAGGGTTGTAAGGATAAACAGACGCCAAACGTCCTCAGCCACGATTGGGCGGCCAGGCGCCGTGGACGACAAAACTGGCAACCATGTCTTCGACTTCAGCGCTGGGACCGGCGGATGGGTGCGAGAAACGCTGGCAAGGGCAACACGTACCAAGGTTGCTCAACGAGATACTGGTGCCAAAGCAGGCGGCAAACGTCATGAGCTACACGGGCAGGACCTGCGAGCGTGAGAAAGGCTTGTAGCGGCAGCACTGGGCCGCCGTGTGCGAGAAAGCAGACAGAGGCAGCAAGTCTTAGAAGGCGAGCATTGGCTACCAGCGACGGGACACGCCGAGCCCAACGCTATCAGATACAACGCTCAGGCCACAGCATGCGAGAAATGCAGGCGGTGGCAGCAGGGTGTGGTCGCCGTGCGCGAGAAAGCAGGCAACGTGGGAACGTGCGACAAGGCTGGTAGTGGCGACGAGTGACGGGACAACACCGAGACCAACGCTATGAGCTACATCGCTCGAGCCAGAGAGTGCGAGACAGGTCAGCAGTGAACAGGCAGCGGCCACTGTGTGCAAGGAACCAGCCAGTGGCTGCAAGCGCGAGAATGAGAGCAGTGGCCGCAAGCAGGAGGACGCAGCCGAGCCCAACGCTATCAGCCACGACGTTCGGGCTACAATTTGGGAGAAAGGCAGGCAATGGCAACAACAGGCTGACACCTTGGCGTACTAGACAACATGCATTGGCAGCAGATGCGAAAAAGGAGAGCAAGGGCCCCAAGCGGAGGGACGAAGGCGTGTCCACCGCCATAGCTACACCGCCCGGGTCACAGCGTGCGAGAAAGGCAGGCAGTAGCTGCAGAGGCCTACGCGGGTGACGCAGCAGGCAGCGGCACCAGGTGCGAGCAGGTGGGCAGTGATTGCAAGCGGGAAGACGAAGACAAGCCCAACTTTACTGGCTGCCACGGTCGTGCCGCCTTGTGCGAGAAAGCAGGCAATGGCAGCAGTCAGAGGCCTCCGCGTGCGCGACAGAAGACAGTGGCAGCATTTCACCCTCAACCCGCCGCCAAGGTAGGTCTGAGAGAGCTGGGGGCGCGTCTGTTCAGCAAGGTCGTGCCGTGGCTTCCGCTGTGGCCCCAAGACTGCTAGATCCCGACCGATCCATCATCATCCTCTTGTCCCCCTCCTTCATTCTTGTTCTTCTGCACATATTCCTCCTCCACTTGCTGGCATGGCCGTCTGCCCTCACGGGCCACCCGCCTAACACTGCGAGTTAGCAGCCCCAATCGTCCTGTGGCTGCTGCTGTTGCTGCTGTGGCTGCGGAATCGGCTGGGCAGCCGCGCTGGTGATCCCAGCCTGCCAAGGGTTTCAAGGAATCTGCAACAACAGTTTCCTGCCAATGAGGACGCGGGAGGGAAAAGGCGGGGAAGGGAAGCGGCGAGGAGGGTAGGTAGGGCAGGAGAGAAGAACAGGGTGCAAGGGTGGAAGGACGTGGAGGGAATCGGGAGTCGAGGCGTGAGCCGTCGAGCTGGGGGCTGCTACAATACGCTTCGGCTGACAATGCTAACCCACTTGCTTGCATACAGAATCGTCAGGCCAGCGGAGCGAGAGGTTCCGAATGGAGTGCATGGAACTGATGGAGGAACCCAAGAACTGGCGGAACAACCAACAGATGTGCGCATTCCGTCACTCCTGGAATGCCTGGCTCTGCAAAGAAAGGGCAGGAAACCCTGATGGTGACGGTGCGCCACTGGTGGCTGAACTCCTTGCTCGGCAGACTCGCAAAGCCAAGCCACGAATTGGAAGCGTAAGCCAACATACTTTGTAGAACTGCACGGGGACATCCGCAGCTTGGCGAAGAAATATTTGAACAATGAAAACAGCCAGATGTTCATTGTCACGTGCAACTTTCCGAAATCGCTAGCATATATCTTCGGCAGAACGGAATATGCCACGCGCAGGAATGATGTGAAGAACGTATACATACCAGACGTCAAGATGGTATTCTATCTGCGAGACGCAACTGTGCGTTCGCCGAACATGGCTTAGTTTCACGACGTCGAGGAAAATGAATCGTGAACGTTCGAAACGGTCTGCGAAGAAAAGGCGACGGCCTTATCCGAATGCGGGCTGCTGAAATCACAGTCTGAGCTGTGAGATCCGTATCTGGAGAAGGCTTGGGGCATACAGACTGACAATGTTCACTAGGACCGTTGCGCGAAAGGACTGGGTCGCCTGGGCAACAATCGCAAAGGGATCGGACGGAAACGAACGAAGCGACGTACTGGGCCGAAATGATCGAACATAACACTGAGACGCTGAAGGCCAGTCTGAGGACCAACCCTTTAAACTTCCGACAGCATGATGAAACGAACGTCATGCAATAATCATCCGGAGGATAGTCCTGAAGAAGATGACGCTGGTCCAGACTGGCATTTGGGGGGAGGGAGACTGACAAAGAACAACGCCTAACTCTGGAGTAATTGCTCTGGTCTCACTCGACGTTGAGCCCCTGCACATGCTCTGGCTCCCGTTGAAGGAACAGGCAAAGCGTTATCAAAGCAAACTTCAAATCACGAACTTTTCATTTGTGGGCTCTAATCACGCTAAGGCGTTCACAAGCAAAATCCGACGCTGCACCTCGACTCTTGGCCGCCAACTCCGGGTGCGAAGTCCGGAAGTCCTCGCTCAGAGACTGCTGATGGCCAGTATTGCCCAGCATGATAAGTTAGTGTGAACACTCCGCCCACAAGGGTCGGAAGCTAGGCCTCAAAGCCCCACGCCACTTGCACGTCTTGCCCGACTGACGTTGATTGCACGTGCGCTCTGCATCGTTGAAATCGGCCTCCCACCTTTCAAATATCGTATTGCTGGAGGCGTCGATGTCGACGTCGTCGAGATGTTTCTTATCCACTGTGCTCTTGACCACAATCTGCAAGGAACGGGTCCGAGCTATCAAACGCACTGCATGCTGAGTCCTGGCGGTCTTACGCCAGGAGCGCAAACGGTCCTCCACGAAGTCTTCGACCGATGTGTGGACTCTAAGTTCACCGTAGTAGTCAACCTCGATCGACACGCTGTGTACCTCACAGTACTTCGCGCATCTCAAGACAAAGGCTTGCATGTGATGGATCAGAGAAGTGTCCAAGAAGGGACACCACTCCAAGTTGACATTCATAACTTGTTCTACGCCAGGGTCAACCATTTAAAACCTGCGCGCGCCACCTTCCCATGCACCACCACTTTGTGCGGGCCCTCCAGACTCTCTTGCATAACGTTCTGTAAGTGTCCTCGAGGGCCGGTACGACCAGCGGGCTGGCCCAAAACTTCAGAGAACGCACGTAGGCGAACGCAAGACGCAATCGAACGAGGCATCTGCCTGGGGTAGACGTCAGCACTGCTATACTCGAATGAAGCTGTCCAGGCCTTCGCGAGGGATAATGTACACCGAGGGTCGACCGGCGAAACCACGATGTCCAAGCGCTCGAGTTTATTGGGCACTGGATCGTCATAGGTTCACAGTTGTCTATTGGAAGCGTTTTCCTCGAAACCGATGCTGATGTCAAACTGTGTCGTGAGATCGAGGTCGTCTGTCAGGAGCACTGGCGATTGAGCCACAAGGGATCGATCGTCCATGAAGCACGCGCCGCACGTCGGCTGCCAAGGGACAAGAGTACTGATCATCGTAGCTGGTGCCATGGAGTCGCCCTGGGGCAACCCACGCCACGCCCAAATGGGTTCGGCGAGCTGTCCCGCCGTACTGCAGCACATGGGAGCCTTGCAACCTGCAGCACGTGTGTAGGCCGCCGCCTCGGGTAGAGCTGACGCCTGAGGGCCTGCCACTGCCAAGGGATGGCCTATAACATCATACGCTTTGGATAAGCCCAGCTCGGCTCCGTCGGTCCCCTCACCTGCGTCCTTGAGCCACGTACTGGTGGCATGCACCACAGAGCTCTCTGTCGCGGACCCAGCGAGCGCGCAGGTCGGTCGGGCAGCCGAAGAGCGCTGAACGGCGAAACACTACAGCAAGAGGGTGGAAGAAAAAGAGGAAAGGCAGGGCCGCCGCGGGAGGGGAAGGCGGGAAGGGTGGCCGGTAGCCAACTCAGACCACGAAGATTGCCTGGAGGCGGGCTGCGGATCTGTTGTGAGATCGTTCGTGAGATCGCTTGTGAGATCGATGGGGAGTCCGACTGTCAAATCGATAGTGAGATCGACTGTGAGATCGATGGTGAGATCTGAAATGAGATCGATCGTGACATCGATAGTGATATCGATTGTCAGATGGATAGTGGGATCTGTTGTGAGATCGATTGTGAGACCTGTTGTGAGATCGATCGTGAGACCTGTTGTGAGATAGATCGTGCGATCTGTTGTGAGATCGATTGTGAGATCTGGTGTGAGATCCATAGTGGGATCTGTTGTGGTAAAGATAGTGCGAACTCTTGTGAGAACGATGGTGAGATCGCTCGTGAGATCTATAGTGGGATCGACAGTGATATCGATACTGAGATCGATTGTGAGACCGGTAGGGGGATCGATGCTGAGATCGCTAGTGATATCGATGCTGAGACCGATAGTAATGGGATCGATAGTGAGTCCGAATATGAAATCAATAGTGAGTTCGAGTGTTAGGTCGATGGTGAGATCGATGGGGGCATCGATAGCGAGATCTGCTGTCAGATCGATCGTGGGCTCGCTTGTGAGATCGATAGAAAGTTCGATTGTAAATTCAGTAGTGAGATCGATTGTGGGATCGATCGTGAGATCTGTTGTGAGATCGATAGTGGGATCGATTGTGAGATCTATAATGAGATCTGTTGTGAGATCGAGAGTTTGATCGATGTAGGATCGTTTGCATGAAACGTTGGTTCCTCCTCCCCCCCCCCTCGAACCTCCATATCACCCGAAGGGTGGTAGTACACTTATTCTCGCGACGATTGCAGTATTCGCCGCTTTCCTTTGGCAGTGGAAGTGAAGGCGGAGAAGCCAGAAGTCATGGCAGCAGAGGAACGCCTGCGGGACCAAGGCGATCTCGAGGTGACTTAAGCGCCAAACTGCGGCTCGAACCTAGGAGGCATGGTAAGGCCGAAGACCGTGAAGCAGAGGAGCGCACAGGAGAACTTCAACAGCCCGAAACGGAGCACTGTGACAGTCCTCAAGGGCCGCGTCTTCAAATGATCGCAGGTGCCCAAAAACACATCATCTGATCTTGAACTGGGCTCTGATCTTGAACCGAAATCCAGGAATGGGAGGAGAGCGATGAGCACGAGAATGCTGTACCGCCCGTTGCAACTGTGTTTCGACGTTCCGCCACCGTCACATTCGTCTCGCTGGAGGAAAGGGGAAGCCGGGGCAAAGGTCCCGCCGCAATGGGAAGGTATGCATCTCAGCAGCCCCAGTATGGGGAGCAGGTCGCGGAAGCATGAGAGACTGCGAGAGGGTGGATGATACTGAGCATGAAGATGTAGAGGAAGAGGAAGAGAAGAGGAGGAGGAGGAGGAGGAGGAGGAGGAGGAGGATAAGGGTTGATGAAATGCAGGAGGAGGCGAACGGGGAAGATAGGATGCGAATGATGACCTTCAGCGAGGAGAGAGGATAACGTTTACGTATTGTTTGTACCCTCGCCGTGACCTCAGGATCTCGACTCAACGCGGTCACGGGGCGAATGTAGAAGTCGCCAGCGAAACAAAGAACACCTCAGGAGCCGACTTGGAATAGAATAGACAAACTCACATGGCGAACCGCGACCCGAAAAGAAAAGCGGCTGTGCTGTAAATGGTCCCATGGAGGAGGAGGAGGAGGAGGAGGAGGAGGAGGAGGAGGAGGAGGAGGAAGAGGAGGAGGAGGAGGAGCAGCAGCAGCAGCAACAGCAGGAACAGCAACAGGCAGAAAAACAACACACATTCCACGCAAGATGGCTCAGACGTAAAGCGCGAGAGGGCCCCAAGACGCCCTAGACGGCCTACAGGGGCGTCGGACGAACCAAGAGCGCCCCGAGACGACCGAACATGGCCCCAAGATGGCCCAATAAGCCCCCCAAAGACCCGCGAGACGGCACAAGAGGGCCCGAAAATACCCCCAGGCAGCCCCCCAGAGCCCCTCCGGGAGCCGACGCAAAACGATGTCCGAAGTTCTCTTGCACTGACTATGGGCTACCAGTGGTTTGCCTTTCCACAAGGGCGGGAGGCGTTGTGGACTCGCCGAAGGCGTCTTACACAAGCACAGAGTAAGGGAATGAGAAGTGATGAGGGATAAAGGAGACAGGAGGGAGCAGGTAGTAGGGAGCAGGAAGAGAAAGGAGATGAACTGACGACTATCAGCCTGGCGGATGAAACCTCCAGATCAGCGGAGGACATCGGAGTGGGAGAAGGAGGAAAAGCATGAGGACAAGGATAATGCGCAATAGGAAAAGGATAAAGATAATGAGGAGGAATGGGAGGACAATAAGGGAGGAGGAACAGCAGCCTGGACAGGAGAAACAGAGAGTGATGAAGGGGAGCAGGAGGGATGATGATGGAGGAGGGACAGGGTGTGAAGGACAAGCTAGGTGCGCTCGCGCCATACCTGACATCCTATGCCTCTCACCCGTCCCTTCCCATTGCGATAATGTGTGCTCTATCCGCCGACCCGTGTCATAGCCGACCTGGAACTCCAAGAAGGACCCCATGGTGCGATGCGCAATGAGAAAAGGGGAGCTGCGTACATTGGAGGAGGAGATGGCGGATGAGCAGGGAGATTGAGCAGGAGGAACAGAGGAAGGATGAAGAAGGAGGAGGACGCGGACGAACAGAGCAGAAGCTGGAGTGGAAGGAGCGAAAGAAGCGTGAGGAGAAGAAGGACCGGGGGATGGCGGAGGAGGGGAAATGAGGGAGGGCGGCAACAATTAGGAAGGACTTGGATCCAGAAAGGTGCCACGCGGTGGGGCGAGAGTGCCAATCTGAACGACGGGGGCAAAGTGCCCATCCCAAAATGAGGCCCGAGCTGCAACGGCAATAACATTGTGAAGGACCAGAGACGATCGGATACTAAAAACAGGAATGTCAAATCATGACATCCGGCGTAAAGAAAATGCGTGGAGAAGGCGGGACATCTTCCACACAGGGTCAGGGAAGAAGGGCGAGTAGTACTCATATGGATATGATGTTGGGGGTGAGGCAGGAGGGAGGAAGACTGTAGGAAGCGGAGGAGGAGGAGGAGGAGGAGGAGAAGGGGCAGCAGCAGCAGGAGGAGGAGGAGCAGGAGGAGGAGAAGGGCGACATCAAGAGACGGAAGAGGAGGGGAGTCCGAAGGGGAAAAGGAAGGGGGAGGGTCAGCGGGAGGACGAGGACGAGCAGAAGGCGGAGGAGAGGGGAAGGTCAGGGGGCAGGGCACGAGGAGTAAAGAGAGCCCCAAGACTGCTCGGGGCCCCCCGGTGGCCTGGAACGCCGGTCTACCCTGGGCGCCGCCGGCTGCATTGGCGCCGCCCCCAGCAGCGAAGGCTGCAGGGGAGCCCAGACCCGCATGGGGCTGGGGGGCGTACATGGAACCTGTGGGCTGCCAGCTCAAGATTGCCCAGGGAGAGGACGAACAGAAATGTAATGACACAAGGGGGGGCAAGGAGGTAGAAGTCCACATGGGGCCGATAGGAGGATCAGTGCCGAACACCGTGCAACACCTATCAGTGAAAGAACTTGTTCTGAAGACGAGCGTAATACAACAACTTGTTATGGAGGAGAAGGAGGATGAGGGGAGGAGGAGGAGGAGGAGGAGGAGGAGGCTCCAGAGGGATGGAGGAGAAGGGGTAAACGGAGGGGTTGACGGAAGGGACGATGAGGCTAAAGATGCGAACGAGGAGTCGGATACAGAGGACTGGGGTAAGGTGGAGGATCAGGAGGGCAAGGAGAAAAGGTAAGGAGGGAGGAGCGGGGAATGGGACGAGGACGTAGCCAATCTCGAATGTCCGCATGTTTGCCAGATCCAGAGAGCCTCCGCCGGGCATCATCGCCTGCGGCGGAACGCCAAAGTAGCCGCCGCCCTGCATGGACACAGTCCCCACCTGGCGGCGTGGCAGGTCGGACGAGCTTGAAGCTTCATGGAAGAGAATGTGGGGGAAGGGTACGGGACGGCCCAGGGGTGGGGAAAGGGGTGTCTGATCTCCCCCTCCCCCATCATCGCATTCCTCCCGTCAAACACACTCGAGAGACGCCACAACCGTTCCCCCTCCTCCTCCTCCTCGCTCGTTCGCTGGAGCTTAAGATATGGAGCCCGTGTCAGAAGAACACTCGCAGTGGATCATGCAACGATTTTTCCCAACCAGTAAACACAATATTCGCTAGTGTCCTTTGGCCCACACCGCCTGGTCTGTTAGCCCACGCGCGTGCCAAGATCTATAACCCCAATTGGGCAGTCGGGGAGGGGGGGGGAAGGCCGATGCTGCGCTGCGCAGCGCTGTACCACACAGGCCGCTGCGGCGACGCAACACCACTGTCGCAGCACATCGCCAGCTGGAACGGCAGCTGCACGCGACGTCTCACCGTCGTCAAACACACACAGAGGAAGGGGCAAAGCGAGGAAGGGGCTCACAGCTCGCGCATGCGCGAACGACACCCAACTTTTTGGGATACCCCGAATATCATGTCGACTCATTCAAGGGACGTGCAATTGGAAATGTAGCGCGCAGCTGCGCCCCCCCGCCAATGAGCGGCGGAGTGGTCAATCAGAAAAGGTCCTCTTTGTTTTTCCTCGCCCAAAAGCCCCCCCCCCTTGCACCACCCGAATGGTGTGGTAAGCCAATTGGATGACACCCGCGGTACGGGAACTGGTAGCGTCCTGCAAACTGCGCATTGCAAGCCGGATTATATTCCACTCGCATGAGGCATCGCATGCGAACACTTTCCGAGCAAGCCGTGGAACACGGACCGTCTCTGCTCAACCTGAACACGTCTACTTTCTCGTGGCTGTTGGCCGAGGCCGTTGGTTCCAAGACGTCGGCGCGCGCAACCTAGAACAACCGCAAGGAGCAATTAAGAAGACCACCTTTCTGGCGAAAATATATCACTGCCTGCACTTGACATGATTGTCCCCACCCCTTTCCATCGAACATGTGGCTCTCGCCTCAGCGCCGCGCACATACGTCTTCAAAGTTTGCAAGAGCTTCACGGATGGAGGGCGGGTCCTTTTCAGAATTTGGCTATCGCCTTAGCGTCGCGCGCATTCGTCTCAAAAGCTTGCAAAAGCTTCGCGGATGGAAGCCGGGTCCTTTCAGAACGTGGTTGCCGCCTTAGCGTCGCGCGCATTCGTCAACTTTGCCAGACTTCACGGATGGAGGGCGGGTCCAGTTCAGAATGTGGTTATCGACGTAGCGTCGCGCACATTCGTTCTAGAAACTTGCAACATCTTCAAGGATGGAGGCGGGCTCTGTGTGGCTCTCGCATGAGCGTCGCGCGCATTCCCTTTATAAATGCTCGCCAGAGCTTCACGGATGGAGCGCGGCTGCTTTTCAAAATCAGGGACTTCTTTCGCTTCAAAGTTTGGAAAAGCTTCACTGATGGATGGTGGGTCCTTTTCAGAATGTCGCTCTCGCTTCGGCGTCGCAGCCATTCGTCTTCATAGTTTGCAAAAGATCCACGGGTGGAGAGCGCTTCCTTCTCAGACTGTGGCTCTCGTCTTAGCGTCGTGCGCACTCGTGGAAACAATTTTACAGAGTTTCACGGAGGGAAGGCGGGTCCTTTCCAACATGTGGCTTTCGCCTTAGCGCCGCGGGCTTAGTTTCAAAAGTTCGCCAGAGCTTCATGGATGGAAGGCGGGTCCTTTTCAGAATGTGGCTCTCGCTTCTGCGCCGCGCAAAATTCCCTGTAACATGTTGCACGAGCTTCATGGATGGAGGGCGGGTCCTTTTTTTAATGTGTCTCCGGCCTCAGCGCCGCACACATTCGTCTTCAAAGTCTGCAAGGGCTTCGCGGATGGAGGGCGGGTCCTTTTCAGAATATGGATGTCGTCTTAGCGTGGCGCACGCTCGTTAAACAAATCGCGCAACAGCTTCACAACTCGAGGTGGATCGATATCAGAATGTGGTTCTCGCCTCAGCGCCGCGCACACTCGTCTTAGAAACTCGCGGGGGCTTCACGAATGGAGGACAGGGCCTTTTCAACATGTGATTATCGCTTTAGCGTCGCGCACATTCGTCTTAAAGCTGGCCAGAGCTTCACGAATGGAGGGCCCTTTGCAAAATGTGGTTCTCGCCGTAGCGCCGCGCACATTCGCGTTTAACCTTCGCAAAAGCTTCATAATTGAAGGGCGGATCCTTCTCAAAATTATGAGGGCTTCACCGTGAAACATTGCATTGTGACGCCTTGCCGGTTTCTTATTGTTAGTGCGCGCTTTCGCATGCGCAATACAACAACAACAAAAAACGCCACCTGCAACTCGAACAATGAATGGTGAACACAATGCATGTTCGCTCGTATTCTGAAGCCTCAACGTGGCATAATGGATTGCGACACCATGCGCTGTCCTTCTTGCTCGTTCGCGCGCGCGTGCGCTTGCTCTCGCGTGCGTAATACCAAAACACCGGAAAACAGAATGGCGGAAACCAGATGTTCCGCTCGTATTCCGAGGGCTTCAACGTGGAACCATGTATTGTGGACACTACACATTGTCCTCATTGCCCGCGCGCGCCCGTGTGCGCGCGTGCACTCGCTCTCGCGTGCACAAAACCCAAAGCCATGTAAAATGGCGATCTCAACTTCGAAAACTGAATGGTGGCAAAAACTGTGTCACTCGTATTCTGAAAGCCTCAACGTAGGATACTGCCTTATGACCTTGCGCATTGTCCCCATTGCCCGCGCGCGCAAAACCAAAAACAAAAACAATGGCCACCTTAACTTCGAAAATGAAAACCGACTGTGCCACGCACAATCCGCGAGCAGATGGAATCGGGCGCTCCATGTCGCCGAGGGCCTCTTGCGCAGAGTGTACTTAAGTGAGCGGGTTCGCTGAGGTCGATCTTGCACACCTTCCGCGGCCCCCTTCTCGCTGAAATGCGGGAGGCGCCATAGACATTGAAGCCGTCACCTACGATCGCGAGGTTCTTCGCGGAGTCCATCTAGGCCAAATCGAGGTCATGGGGGATAGCCTCCAAGATATTGCCCCGCTGGGCCCTTCTGAGCGAAAAACTATTGACGCGAAGAAGAGATAGACACGCCGTCACAACATTACAGTTTCATCCTGATGGGCTCACTCTGGGACCAGAACCGAATCACTAATCGTCGGGGCTGGCCACCCAGCCCCAGCTTGAAACTTTGGGTCGACGGTGATCATCCCACCCGCAGCAGGAGGAGAACGGGGAAGAAAGCGACCGAACCAAACGTGGTAAATAGAGACGGTAAGCAAGATCCTGGATTTCGGCCTCGGCGCCGTGAGCCTCCTGGACACCGAGGACAGAACCTTCCCGACCATGCCTATCATTCGTTTCACATCTTGCAGCTTGCGATCGCGAATAGGACGGGGGTGGTAGACCAGGGAGCGGGCGTTCCAGGAACCACACTTGATGAAAGAGGGGGCGGGATGCTGACGGCTGCAGGCCGCGAAAACTGTGCTAGGACTGCTGCACAGTTGCAAGCCCCGCCACAAAAGCTGCGATGCTGTTCGCGATGCGGTTGCGGTCGACGATTTCATCCGTGAGGTTTTGCGCTGCCAACTTGATGGTCGGGGGTTCTTCGCCTGGGTTCGGGAGGATGGAAATAATCAGCTTCCAACCAAAACTGATGCAGCCATTCGATGTGTCACCCAAGAGACGTCCCTCGCTGTAGCACTGCTCACAAGCTGTGCGACTATGTTTAAACAGCCGGTCTTTCTTGCTTTGGCACTGGAATTTGTCGGAGTCGAGGTGCAAGTCCATTTCGGTACCAAGCGTGTCCTCCACCTTGTGTCGAGCCCATGTGCTAACACATTTCCTGAGAGAGCCGAGGCTTTGCAAAACGTTCCTACCAGCATAGGCCGTAGCTCCAAGCGCACGGAATAGAATACGCGTAGCAGCGGGGCCTCCTTCGAGGTTGTTTTCTTTGATGTCCAAGTTGCTCTGCTCAAAGATGGGCGTGATGGGGTCTTGAAAGCGTCAACGGTGGTGAAAGATGTTTGTACGTGCCACCAGAATTGTTCCGATAAATGTTCGGTCAAATTGCGACCTACCCGCGATGGACATGCGAGGTATGTATTATTTCTTCTGACTCAAGTGCACTGGCGGGGTGGTTGAGCGCTGCGATCCCCTTGTCGACCACGTTGAACTGTTCTGTGTGGTCAGCCAGTTGGGACTTGACGCTCGCCATGCGCCTCACCACTTGGTTTTCCAATGGTGAACACGACGCTTCAATGGTGCTGGCAAAGGAGCCCACTGACTTCTGAACGCCGATGGACATCTTCAGCTCTGCGGCGTCGATGGCGGCCATGCGGGGGTCCTTGGTGGCGTCGACGCTACCTTGAAGTCACCGCAGCAGGCGCCATCAAGTATGGAGAGCGCACGTGGCTTCGCTCG
This sequence comes from Prorocentrum cordatum, assembly GCA_963575745.1. Taxonomy (NCBI): domain Eukaryota; class Dinophyceae; order Prorocentrales; family Prorocentraceae; genus Prorocentrum; species Prorocentrum cordatum. The sequence goes on from CAUYUJ010018416.1 coordinate 604,409, forward strand.
AGTGTCAGAGTCCGCACCGGAAAGGAATGCGCAGAGCGATTGGAGAAGAAGACTCACAGCGCCAGGCGGCTCCTGTGAGGATCGCACGGTTGTAGAGCCAGGCGCCCCCTTGATGGGCGTCGCACGCCAGCGGAAATTTCGATTTAGAATCTCGCGACAAGGTTTCCGAGCCATGAGCCAAAATGGCTTCGGACCTCCTCCTCCTCCTCCTCCTCTTCCCCCTCCTCCTCCTCCTCCTCCTCTTCCTCCTCCTCCTCCTCCTCCTCCTCCTCCTCCCTCTGCTCCTCCCACCCCCCTCCAAGTACCCCTCCCTTTCAGATGCCCCCTTCTACACTCCACATCCTCCACTCCCATCCTGTTGCCACAGCCGGGTCCCCGAGGCGACCGCTGGACCAGTGGGAACGGCAGCGTCGCGCTGGAGCGCCATCTGCGGAGCGCCAGGCGGCCCCTGCTTGGCGCACAACAAGCTCCACTCCTCCCTCCTCGCTCCGTTGCGTCACACCTCTTCCTCCTCCTCCTCCTCCTCCTCCTCCTCCTCCTGCCGCTCCTCCAGAGCACAAGCGGCCCAAGGCGCCTCCGCAGCCATTTGGCACTTTGGCTTCTGAATCGCCTTGCCGTCACGCCCGAAGGTTTATTGCCACTGAGGGAACTGCCTCGTTGGGAGGCAACGACATGAAGACCCTGAAGAGTGCCAAAACACCATTCTCGGGACTCCAACGCCACATATCAACATGACTGCTGCGTCTTGACGATCTGGAACCGCGACAGAACGCCATTCCTGGGACTTCAACACCGCGAAACAAAGTAACTGTCGCGCCCTCACAATCCTGAGTGCGTCCAAAACACCGTTTCTTGCACGTTGACCATGTGAATCCGTGAAACTCTTGCACATGTGAACAAGAATGCGCGCGGCGATAATGCGATAAGCACATTTTGAATACGACACGCCGACAACACGGGAAACTCTTGAAATTGAAAAAAAAAACGAATGTATGCGGCGCGTTGGAGAGAACCACATTTTGAAAACGGCCTGCTCTCAAGCCGTAAAGCACTTGCACGCGTTTAAGACGAATGTACGCGGAACTAACGCGAGAGGCACATGTTGGAAACCACCCGCCCTCAATCCGTGAAACCCTTTGCAAGTTTTTAAAACGAATGTGCACGACGCTATGGCGAAAGGCACATGTTGAAAACCAACCGCCCTCTGTCCGTGAAACTCTTGCAAATGTTTTAAACAGATGTGCACGACGCTATGGCGAGAGGCACATTTTGAAACCACCCGCCCTCAATCCGTGAAACTCTTGCAAATGTTTAGAACGAATGTGCACGACGCGATGAGGAGAGGCACATTTTGAAACCCAAACGCCCCCAATCCGCACAACTCTTGCAAATGTTAGAAACAGATCTGCGCGGCGCTGAGGCGAGAGCCACATTTGGAAGCGACCCGCCCTCCATCTGCGAAGCTGCTGCCAACTTTGAAGCTTCAGAGTCAGTAGTGTGCGGAAGTATCAGGCGAAACGCCCGGCCCGCTCTTTCGACTGGCCTCGGGATGCGACAGGGTGGAGTTATTTATTATAAGAAGAAAGAATGGAGGAGACGTCGTCCCGGTTTCAGGCGCGTCGGCCTGCATCAGCTGCGCCGGCGCGGTGCCCAGGCCGCCGCCTGCCGGCGGCGGGCCGGGGCCCCCGGGCGGACCATGCGCTTGGTGGTCGGAATTCTCGGTGGAGCTGGGATGTCCCATGCCCGGCGAAGCACGACCTCTGGAGGGTGTGGGGGAGGAGCTTTCCTCCTCCTCCTCCTCCTCCCTCCTCCCCCTCCTCTGTCTCCTCCTCCTCCTCCTTCTCCTCCTCCTCGTCCTCCTCCTGCTCCTGCTTTTCCTCCTCCTTCTTCTCCTCCTCCTCGTCCTCCTGCTGCTCCTCCTCCTACATTAATACTTGTTGCCATCGTCCTCATTCTCCTCCGACGCCGCATCCTTCTCCGTAATTAAGAAGCGGTGGTCATCTTTCTGCTGCTGCTGCTCCTCCTCCTCCTCCTCGACGAAAAGGGCCTTCGGGTGACGGCCACCCGCCCCGTCGCTCTGGCTCGTCAGTGCAGTGCAGAATGCCCATGCCGCCTCGACGCGGCCTCACGAGGGGGTAGATGGACAGCTGGAGAGCTGGAGGGGAGGAGACCCTGGGGTGATGGAGAGCAGAAGACCTGGAGAGCCGATCTTTCGCTTCCCTACCAACTCCCCTCCACCCACCCTTCCGCATCCAGCCCTGCGTCGCCTCCCCAACCGCCCCCCAAATTTTCACACTGCCCCTTCCTCTAGCCGTCTACCCTTCACTTCCCTAGTTGTCATCCCTCTCCTTCCACAGCGCATGACCCGCTCCATCTCCAACCCCCTCCCCGCTTTACAATTACTCATTCCCTCAGCTCTTTACCATTTCCGACTTTACTATTAAGGATTCCCTGTCCACCTCCATACCCTCCGGTCTCTCCCCAGAGACTGTCCGAGCGGGACATAGTTTCTCCCGCGTATTGTTTGATAGCACACAGGATTTCAATATTTGTTGTGTGCACCTATTTGTTTCCACGTGGGACGTCTTCGGTCTTTCAAAATGGTGTTCCCGCTGCTCTCGCCCAAGCGCGGACCGCGTTTCTAGATCCGATTCCTTCCTCATCGGTGTCGCAGCCCTCTTTCCCCTCCTCCGCCTTTCCAGTCCTTCTGCTTGTCCCACTTCTCCTGATCGTGTTACTCCTCCCCCTCCTCCTCCTCCTCCTCCTCCTCCTCGTCCTCGTCCTCTTCCTCCTTCCTCATCCTCTTCTTCCTCCTTCCTCATCCTCCTCTTCCTCCTTCCTCACTCTCATATTCCTCCTGCTCATCCGCCACCTCTTCCTCCTCCAATGTACACAGCCCCCCTTTCTGATCTGGGCCTTTGGGCGATCCAGGTCCACCAGGACATCCGTCAGCGGATATGGAAGGGATGGGCGGGAGGAGCAGGATGTCAGATATGGTGCGCGCACCTAGCTTGCGCGGTCTCCCATCGCCCATTTCCCGCACCCCCCCCATCACCTCATGCCCCCTTCCCCCACCCAGCAGCCGCAACCCTTTCCCTCGCTTCCTCCCTCATCCCGCATATTCATTACTCCCTCCTCCCATCTACATCTCCCAACCTCGCTCCCCCACATCTCCCAACCCTGCTCCTCTACCTCCCCGGATCCCGCTCCCCCTCACCCACCCCTCGTCACGCCACCCCACTCCCCCCACCCCGCCTCCATCCCTCTCCCCGCTTCCCTCCCCATCTTATCACCCTAACCCTTTTTTCTCTCCTCTCCCATGTCTTCGCCAATCCCCGACTCCATCCCCCTCCCATCCACCATCCCCGACTCCATCCCTCCCCCTCCACGTTTCGTCCCTCCTCCTCCCTCCCCCCTCCTCGCCCAGTTTGTGAGTCGAAGCCCGAATTGCCAGTACGAATCCTGGCTATCTATACTCAATCCCAGCTACATGCAAAATTGACCGATGCCAATCTCAACAACATTTACATATTATCACTAGAACCATCGCGCGCGCTTCGCGCGCGCTCAGGTTCTATTTGCAAATGGACCTAACGTCTAGCGTACCAGAAGGGCCGTGCCTGGATGATCTAGTCTTTGGTTTGTAATTCCACATGTTCGTGGCTGAAGTCGCACTGAGGCTCGGCTTTCGAGCTAGGATGGACGTACGTCTAGATGTGGAACAGGCCTGTCCTACGTAGAGGGTATTCAAAGTTCTGCCACGCTGCCATACCCTTCCTCCGATCAAGATCAGGGGAGGGACAGGATGGTGCGTGTGTGTGTTGTGTGTGTGCTCGTGTTCGTGTTCGTGTTCGTGTTCGTGTTCGTGTGCTTGTGCGTGTGCGTGTGCGTCTGCGTGTGCGTGTGCGTGTGCGTGTGCGCCGGAGCGGGTGCGGGTGCGGGTGCGGGTGCGCGTGCGCGTGCGCGTGCGTGTGCGTGTGCGTGTGCGTGTGCGTGTGCGCGCGCGTGCGTGTGTGTTTGTGTGTGTGTGTGTGTGTGTGTTTGCTTGTGTGTGGAATCAGGGCGGGTGAAGGGGGGGGGAATGAACAGCGAGGGGCCCTCTGCGAGGGCCTCGGGATATGAAGAACAGGGGAAACATGAACAGGTGGGAAATGAAACCAGAGTACAAACAATATGGAGGAACAAACAACGAGACTGTGAGTGGCAGGGGCCTGCTCGCAAGCACCTGTTGAGAATGTTGCCACCTTTCTGGCTTTATCCCTCGCAAGGTTAGTCATGGACCACGACTGGACAGTTTCGCGGTAGCTTCTTTGATTCGCGCCCGCTGGCAGCAGCGACGAGACCCCACGAAAAACCCAAGACAAGAGTCCGCCCGCCCACTTACGGGGTCACGCGGCGGGGTCGAGTCATTCGCAGCAAGAAGTGGCGGCAATCTCGCGCCATCCTCCTGCGCCCCCCCAGGCTAGAAATGCATCGGGAAGTTACCTGGGGGCCCTTCGGGAGCTCCCTGGAAACCCTCCGAGGCCCTTCGAAGTCCCAGCAACTCCGCGTTTGCCTCCTACCTTCTCCTCGGGCCCTCGGACGGCTCTACGATCCCCCGCATGAGCCCCCATGATCCACCGAGCACCTTGGCGGAGCGAGTGTATCGTCCCACACCATCTTCGCGAGGCCTCTGAAGGCCCTTTGGAGACCGTTGGACGACCCTCAAGGACCTAGTAATAAGTCCCCCGAAATCCTAAAACATAGCCCCCTGGACACGTTGGCGGTGCCAGTGGGCAGCCCCACACACTCATGCGCCACGTGTTTTTGTCGGGGGTGTGGGGGGGGGTTCAATACACCCATCGGTCAATAGAAGCCACGAGACCAGTGCAAGTTCGCCGGATGTTGCATCAAATCCTGGGAAGGCCCGCAAGGCCCCTGAGAACACTGTTCTCTTGCATCACCCAACCAGCGGCATTCAACCTTCAAAAGACAACCAGAGAGCCTATGAACTCGAAAATCTAAAAACCAATGAGCGAAAGCGATCCCGTCGTGAATTCGTGAAGCTGGGACACTGTGAACCCGCGAGCCCGCCAACGTAGCGCCAAAGGCCGATGGACAACTCTGAGAGCTCAGGGTCCAGGGTGTAAAGCTTTGGCCTTGGGGCTTACTTACCGCGAATGGCTTCGGGCTGCGGGACCTACGTTAGGCGTGATGCTTTATTCGGGCGTAGCGTAGGGCTCAGGACTTAGCGCGTAAGGCGCAATTGATGAAGTCTTATGGCCTGGGGCTCCGGGTTTAGTGCGTTGCTATGTATGACTCCCGTGGGGGACGCCTCCAAATACTCTCTGGAAGTCCCTGGCACCCCGAGACCGGTCGAAAAGGCGGGCCGGGCGTATCGCTTAAGACGCCCTCACAACGTATGATCCTGAAGCTTGAACTTTGCCAAAAAGTTTCGCGGATGGAGGGCGGTTCTGTTTCAACGCGTGGCTCTCGCCCCGGTGCGGCGCACATTAGTTTCAAAATGTGCAAGAGCTTCGCGGGTGGAAGGCGGTCCGTTTTCAAAATGCGCTTATCGCCTTGGGCCGCGCACATTCGTAGCAAAAGTTTGCAACCGCTTCACGGATGGAGGGCGGTTCCTGTTCAACATGTGGCTCTGGCCCTAGCGCCGCCCACGTTCGTCTTGAAATGTTGCACAAGCTCCGCGCATTATCATGGCGAACGCCCCAGATTTGTTGGTTTGACACGATGTCGAACTGTCAGGGCGCAACAGTCACGCTGATTCGCGGTGATGAAGTCCCAGGAACGGTGTTCTGGCACGATTCGAGATCGTCAAGACACAACAGTAATCTCAGAGGATTTTCAGTTTCCCCCCCCCCCGCTCCCCCCCCGCTCCCCCCCGCCCCTTTCTCTCGGTGGTGAATGGGACTGGTCCTACCTCCTCGCGGCGGAGATTGTGTTGCTTGTCTTGTTGGGCGGGCTGGATCGCACTAGAGGGTTTTCTCTCCCAGGGAATAAAGCCCCGAGGGCTACTCCGCGCAACAGAAAGATGTTAAACACGTTTGTAGAAGTATTGCAAGATAGATCGACACATTCTTCGCCGAAAGCGTCGCTCACAATGTTTCCGGGGAGAGAGTTTCTGAGGATGAAGTTTCTGAGTGCCCTCGCGGGGCCTGAGCTTCAACAGTCCTTCTGATGATGGAGCAACTGAGAATAGAGTTTCTGAATATCGAATTTCTGAGGTTGTGTGTTCCGTGGGAGCGCTCCTGGGGCATAACTGGTAATAGTCGTCGTCGTCGTCGTCGTTGTCGTACTCGCAGTCGCAGTCGTAGCTGTCGGCGTCGTTGCGGCGCGGCGGATGTCGCGGGGGAAAAGATAGCAGTTTCGCCGATCAGAAAGGCACCAATCCGCGAATGAGGCCGCCGAAAAGAAAGTCATTACACCTGGCTGGAGGGGGGTCTAAAGAACATCAAAGGTTAACAGTGGTTCGCGGCGGCGACATCCCAGAAGTAGCGTCCTGATTTTTTACCGGCTGTCTTCCAACGGGGCATTTCCCTCAGTGAAAACGAACCATCGGAGGAGCCTGTGAGCAGGGAGCTTCGAAGGAGGGTTCATTGCAATCTCGTTGGTGTATACTGGGCTTACGCAGGTCTTCCTTCTCCTCGTCTTCATCATGCTCATAATGCTTCTCCTTCTCGTCATCCCTCCTCCTCCTCCTCCTGCGTCGTCCTGCTCCTTCAATTCCATGGGCTCGCCCCGGGTACCCCGGTACCCCAAGCCCTCTGCAAGCATTCGAGAAGTTGTTGGGGGCGCGCCAAGCGTGGGATGTGCCTTGCGGGTGCCCTACATGCGCCGCAGGAGTGCTGTGCGCACGGGTCTCTGTGCTCTATTGCGCCACCACGAGAAATAGGTGTATCAGGCGATGCGTGCCCCTGGAAAAAAAACGTCCTAACGGCTACGGGCTACGGGGGCACCCTGATACCCCCCATGTTTCTGGGCGCACCCTGGGCGCTCTGGGAATCGTGTCCATCCACAATTTGCTACAACAACGCTTTTGTGGCACCAGAGATGCAGCTGCTCACGGCCACCGCGGACACTCTGGCCACCGTGTCCCCGGGGCAGAAAGGGACGCCCAGGGGGGGAGAGCGGCGGCGCGCCACGATGCGCCCTCGTCGGACGAGCGGGCGCGGGCGCAACAGGGGAACGCCATCGACGGACCAGATCGGCCACCCCAATCACGATCGGCCAACGGCTCGGCGGTCCGACCGCAGTGCGAACGACGGGCATCGATGGCCCAAGGAGGGTGGAGGGAAAGCAGGTGGACGGGGGGGGGGAAGGGAGGGCGCGGCAGTGGGAAGGGGGATGATGCGGGACAGGGGCGCGAGAGGTAGGGGGGGTGTCATGGGCGAAGGGACGGCCGGCGGCGGGGGTTGGAGCGGAGGACTGAGAAGGGATGGATGGACAGGAGTTTGACTGGGAGGAGGAGGGGGAGGAGGAGGAGGTTGGAGCGTCTGGGGGGACCGCGAGTCTTCCAGAACAACCGCCTCAATGGGCGGGGCCGCCTGCAGCGCTGACCGCCGAGGGGAGTTTCGACCGCTTGAAGGGCCGCGCGAGCGAGCGAACGATCGTCAATATCGATGAAGGAAGATGGCGGTTCTTACTCTCCTTGTCTGCTAACCGATACAACTGAACATAAAACGGTACTAACCTTAATGGTGTCGGGTTCTGGGTGGATCAGTCCCTGAGCCAGGAGGGGGTCCAAAAGGGGGGGCGCGGGGAGGTCGGCATTCAACTGCCTGAGCGAGCATATACATGGGGCAGCAGTGGCAAACATAATGTTTCAGTGAGTCCCTAGTCCCATGACATCCCCAGATGCAACCTTGATATGGGTTACGCATCCTCGACTCAGTGACCCACCCTCCCCCCCCCCAGGTCTCAATGCATGCACTGCGCCACGAGGGCGGAAGGCAAAACATCACCGAAGCAACAGCCGACCAGTCACAATCGCCGCGACGTCGGACACTGCAGCCCACGGGCCAGACGGGCGCGAAGGCGAGGAGGGGACACGAGGGACGATCGAAGGAGAGAGGAGTAGATGATTGCCTGTGGGCGCACTCGAGGCGCGGCGCCGCCTCCCCGTGGGCGTCCTGCCGCGCCTGCAGCAGCGCCCTGACCGCCTGCGCCCTCGGGGACTCGCCGACTGGGGACGACGCGCGCTGCGGCGTGACCGCGATGGCCTCTGAGCACCACCGGCACGGCCACGGCTGCCCCCCCAGCCAGCGCACCATAGGCAGGTGCTGCTCCGCCGCCTCCCATAGGGCCGCGGCCTCCACCTGCGCCACAGCGTGCAGCGTCGTCGCGGCGGCCCTGACGAGGCACGCCTGCGCCCAGGTCGTGGCCGACATCAGGCGCGGGCCGCCGATCGACGGGAGCTCGCGCCACTCGCCGTCGCCCAGGAAGGCGCCTGGGAGCCTCGTCAGCTTGGTCAGCAACGCCCTCTCCAGCCGCCGCAGCTCGGAGGGCGGCTCTGGCAGCTGCGCCCTGTGGTCCAGGACGGAGACGCAGCTCTCGCCGCAGCGCAGGGCCAGCGAGTGCACGTCGGCCTTCGAGCGAGACACCTCACCCACCCTCTCGCGAAGCCTGGCGAGAAGCACCCCCATGGGAGGCCGGGTCGGCGCCGGGGCCGAGGAGCGCACCGAGGTACTCCAAGGAGGCGCCGACGTGGAAGTCCCGCCAGGCGCTGCAGGCCTCCGACAGGCGGCGGGAGGTCTCGGTGCTGAGCTCCTCCGACGGCGGGGCACCCAGCGGGGCGGCATGGCACTTGGTCGGGCTGGGCCGCAAGCTGTCCAGGAGGTGCGCCATCTTGAAGACGCGGGCGATGGCATTCAGCGCCTTCGCACCTCTGACTGCAGCGCCCAGGTCGTCAGCGCGCCAGCGCGTGCGGCCGAGCCCTCTCAAGTCAAAGTGGATCTCCATGTCGCGGCCGAACGCATGCGCGGCCAGCGCGCGCAGCGAGCCGCGGACAGGGTCGACCTGCAAGATGCCCGAGCGGACCATGCAGAGCGGCTGGTGCGACCGAGAGGTGGCGAAGCTCTGGGCGCCGTCGCAATTGACGCGCAGCGCCGCCTGGAGGCCAATCAGCGCCTTGAAGGCCCGCAGGGCGGCGAAGATCCAGTCGTGCTCGACGCCGGGGAACGCCTGACCGAAGTCGAACGCCATGAGCATCGGGAAGGCGTCCAGGTCCCCGTCGCTAGCGCGCATCGCCAGGATGCGTGAGTATGTGTCCAGTTCCACGATGTTGTTGCAGAAGTTGCGGCCACGCAGGAAGCCGCGCTGCGTGGCCACGCAGCGCTGCTCGACCGGTGGCTCCACGCGACGGTTGATGTCCCGCATGACCGCCTTCTTCGAGTTGTTCTCCAGAGCCAGCGGTCGACTCTCGCCTGGGCGGCGAACCACCTCGATCGGGCCCTCCAGCCTGGCACCTTGTTGGCAGGCGGCTGGGGAGTTCCAGGAGGCGCGCGTCAGGAGACCAGCAAGCTGCCAGTTTATGGCCAGCGCCAGGGCGTCGATGCCGAGCGACGAGGCCAAAGGGGCCTTGGGGCCGAGACCGCCGGGACCGGGCATGGGCCGACGGGCAGCGCGGAGTGCCAGGGCGATGGCGGCGCGCGTCGGCGGCGGCAGGAGGTCCCAGGTCGACGCCCTTGATGCCGTACCTGTCTAGATATTCAATCTGGAACTGGGACTTGCGGAGCTCCCTCCGCGGCGCCTCAGGGGCGATGTCAACCAGCGCACCGTTCGCAGAGGCCTTCGCGTGCAAGGGGGGGCCAGTTGGTCCAGAGGCGGCCGCTGAGGGAGGCCGAGGGGCAGACGCAGACGGCGGGCCACATGCCCCATCCTCGACTTGGCGTCGTCGCCAAAGACCCCGCGCCAATGCTCGCCGAGCGCCCGCGTCACCTCCAGCTCCGCCCCAGCCACGCCGCCGGGCAGCTCGATGGCGCCGAGGAAGCGCCGAGCCGAAGAAGGGGCCCACAGCGCCGCGCGACGCCGAAGAGCACGTTGCTGGCGGACGAGGGCGGCCTTGGAGTGCAAGTTGGGCCCCACGTCGATCTGCCCCTGCCAGCGGCGAAGGCAGGCCTGCATTTCGCGATGCCGCGCAAGCCGACGGCGACGGGCGAGCTCCGCAGGGTCGCGGATGCGCGCGCGACGGCCCGCCACCTGGCCCTCAAGCTCGAAGACATGTGCCGCCCAGGGGCGGCGATGGGGGAGGCGCTCCGCCACCGCGACACTTTGGCGCCAGGCAGCTCGCCCGAGCTGACGCCAGACCATCGCGTTGGAAGCCGCGCCACCAACGTCACCCCTGAATGGAGCCCCGCGCCGCCGCCGCCGCGCGCCGCAGCGACTCCGTGCGCGCATGGGCGCAGTCGGGCGGCGACAGCTCACGCGGCGGGACTTGCTCCTCGCGCGTCCGCGCAAGCTTCGCGGAGCACGGATGGTCGAACTCGGGGATCGGCGCGATGATGCCCGTGGCTGGGCGCCGACGGCGCGGGCGAGGCGACCGGGCAACCGACGGCGCGGCGCGGTCGGAGATGTCCCGGGCGCGAAGTTCGCGAGGCCCGCCGCGCACTTGCGCATGTTGCCGCGTCTGGGCAAGCAGCCGCCTCGGCGCGCCGATCCAGAGCTCGCCGATGGTGGTGGCCAGCTGGCGGCCCTGATGCCAGCGGGTGGCCTTCCTTGGCACCATCTCCGTAGCAGCGCCAAGGCAACGTTGCCGCAGCCGCCCTCGAGGGTGAAGAGCAGCGCGAGGGCCGCCGCCAGGGGCGGGAGGGCCCTCCACCTCGGCGTTCTCCCCGCAGTTGAAGTCCCCCGAGATGGTCGCAACGTGCTTGAGCGGGTCGCTCTCCATGCAAAGGAAATCCCGTCGACTGGTAGCAGCAAGCCGTCGAACCAGCTCACGCGAAAGGTCGCGGTCGCGCACGTTCCACTGGGCGAGAGAGTAGGCAGCGTCAGCCCCAGCCTCCACGATAGCACTCACTCGCAAAACTCCGGCACAGACATGGGCACGATGGCGAAAACAACATCGCGACGAGCTCGGAAGGGGAACGCCGCGGCCACCCCACCCCGCGCTTCGTTCCCCGAGCAGTCGAAGCTGGAGAAAACCAAATAGTCCAGCCCCGCGCGATCAATCAGCGCACGCAGGCGCACGGCCGACCCGTGGACCTCCTGCGTGGCAAGGATTACCCCTGCGCGGAGCTTGGGGATTATGTAGTAAATAGTATTATTGGCCGCGTGCGACTTGCGGTGGCAGAAGGCGCGCGCGTTCCAGGTCGCGAAGCACACCTCAGTGCCGCGCGAACTGGCTAAAGGCGCCCACCCCACCTCCGCGGCGCCAGCGCCGCCGCAAATGCGGGCTCGAGGCCCGCGCGATTGAGCCCGAGCTCCTGGGGGGCCGCTGGCGACCAGTGGACCTGCGGCGTGGCCGCGGGTCTGGCAATGGAGACCCGCAGGAAGGGCCGTGTCGGGCAGCGCGAGAGGGCGCGCAGCCTTGTCCACGAAGGCGCGGCGGCGCTGTCCCACCACCCGCCTAAACGCGAGAGTCAGGCGCTTGAGGAGCAACTCGTGGGCCACCTGCTTGCGATTCTGGCCCGCCGAGACCGAAGCGCCCGCCTCGCGGCCGGCGGGGGTGGAGCCGCGGAGGCGCCCCCACTCGCCAGGGCAAAGGCGCGCGCAGCCCAGGACCTTGCGGGGGCGACGGGCAGCCAGCTCGGAAGCGCCCTCGAAGCGCAGGGTGCAGCTCTTACCGAGAAGCTCCGCGTCGACGCGGTAGCTGTCCGCGCCCGGGCCCGCATCCGCCAGCAGCGGCGCCGCCGCCGCCAAGAAGGCATCCTTGGGCAGGCCCTCCTTGCAGCGCAGGGCCACCGCCGCCGAGTCGGGCCCCGTCCCGGTCGAGACCAGCAGGAGCGGGCTGCGGCTCCGTGCTCGCCAGCAGGCCCATCTCCTCCCTGAGCTTCGCCATGCCTGCACGCTGCTGCTGCTCCATAAGGGCCGCGCGCTGGTCCACGGAGGCGACCAGCTGCTTGACGGCGCCAACGCGGGCCTCCATGACCGTGGAGATCTGGGCCAGGCCCGCGGAAAGGGAGGCATCCATGCTGCAGATGATGGCTGCCTGCAGCTGCTGGATGAGTTGCCGCTGCGTCGGGGGGCGGCCACCGGCATCGGGCAGCAGCCGATAGCCAGGAGCAGCAGCTGGGGACCGCGGGGCCGCTGCCCTCGCCACGGCGGCCTCGGGCGGGGGCCCCCGAGCAGGCGCCGGAGGGGGGGGCCGCCAGAGGCCAGGCGCTGCCGCTAGGGGTCGGGGCCGCGGGCGTCGCTGCCTCGTCGAAGTCGCGGGCCAACTGCTCCAGCTGCTACGGGTGAAGCCCCCTGCGGTGGCGGCAGGGTCCGCACCGCGGTGCGAGACTGAGAACGCCGCAGCAGGCGGACCGCCTCTCCCAGCCACGCGGCCACGATCGGCAGCACAAGCACGGCCAGCCCGAGCGGCAGCAGCACGATTGGCGCGACGAGCTCCACGACTCCCTCCGCTGCGCGATGCCGAACGTGGCTGGCCCGCCGAGGCATCGGGTGTGGAGCCAGCGCGATCAGTGTCAGCATCCGCACCAGGGCCCGCGATGCGATGGGCAACGGGGCGCGGACGGTCGCACTAGACAGGCCCCATGGGATCGTGTCCGAGGGGGCGGACTCTCGGCCCCAGCAGCGCGCAGCTCGACTGGGGTTGCCTGAAACGGGAGCTAGTCGCCCGAGGGACAACAGCATCTCGGGCCAAAACGGCTACGGAGGGGGGGGGGGAGGAGGAGGGGGAGGAGGAGGAGGAGAAGGAGGAGGAGGAAAATGAGGAGGAGGAGGAGGACAAGGAGGAGGAGGAAAAGTAGGAGGAGGAGGAGGAGGAGGTGGAGGTGGAGCGTGCCCACGGAGAGCCCATATCACCGCTGACTAACTACTGCTACTGGTACTGCTGCTACTGCTACTGCTGCTGCAGGCGCCACTGCTGCTGCTGCCGCTCTCGCAACTGCCGCGCAGAAAATACAGCGGCGGCGCGGCGACAGCAGCGGGCCGCGACCCGGCGGGGGCTGCCTGCCGAGCAGCCACGACAACCGCCTGAAGAGCAGGGCAGCTGATAAGATCTCGCTGCCGTCGCCTCGTCGGCAGCCCCACTGCCGATCAGGCCGCGCCCTGAACGGCAGCAGCCTCGCCCTGGGGCCCAGGGGCAACGGGCGCCCGAGAGACGCGGCCTGACGCGACACGATACGATACATATGAAACATGGCAACGCTAAAAGCGAATTGATGGCCCCGGAGACCGATGGGGGGCACTGGGCGGGCGGGGAGCGGAGATCGCAGGACCTGGAATGAGATGGGCGAGTTTGCCGGGCATCCGTGGGCGCGCAAAATCGCGGCAGGCCTCTCTTTGCATCCGCCCAACCGTCGCCCCCCCCCCCCCCCTCTGGGCGCCGACGTCAATGCCATTGAAGCCCAGGCTGCGGGTAGCCGACACAGAGCCCCGCGAAACTGTCGCCAATCTTCGCCATGCAACCCGAGGCGCACACTAGCGCGGCGATGCGCGCGACGAGCAATGCGAGGTCCCAAGGGGGTCCCAATAGGGCCGAATCCAGCCGAGCACGAAGCGCACCGATAAAACACGACTGCCATCTCGGCCTGCGCATCGCCCCCCTCGGATCCAGCGGGGGCGGTGCCCGAAAGAGTTAAAGGGCATCACTCCCTCCAGCGCGCAGCCGCGCATCCCTCGGGAAACCTAGGGCCACTTCTTCCAACTCAGACGCAGCCGGAGGGGGGCGCCAAAACGGCGGCGCCATGACCGAGCCCGTTCACCACCCAAACAGCCTTTCATTTCGCAACGCAGTGCGCAGGTGTGCCAAGTTCGCATGCCAAGCCGAGCAAGTGATTAAGGCGGAGCGCATGCGAGTTGCAGCAACAAGCACATGTTTTGACGTCGTCTCAGGACGCAGTTGAAGCTAACCAGCCCTGCGAAGCATCGAGAACGGAGCGCGAGGCATGCTCGAGAGCGGTCGCCTCTCGAAAGCGGATGTGCGCCAATCGAACTTACGCAACTGCACCTTATAGGAGAGCACCGTCTGGATTCTTTGAACGAGCAGGGACAATGAGGTAGCGCGCGGGGCACCGCGGGCGCCTGGCGAGGTAGCTCTGCCCAAGGCCTTGCCCAGAGGGGCCGCGCAGGCATCCGAGGCTCGACGGGCGAACCTGTGAGGCAGCCAAGATACAGTCTTACTGGCTGCATCTTAAAGGCGGTCCAAAAAGGGCACGCGCGCGCAAGCATCACCGATAACTGAGCAGTGGAAGGCGGGGACACCTCAGCCCACAAGGGGGCGACGACGCATTTCCGAGACCTCAAACACAGAACAGCGAGATTTTCGGTCAGCCCGAAGATGCGCCCAAGATTACGCCTGCCATCGCGATGCCAAACGACAGCTCCTTTGTCGTCAGCACACGCGCGCGCGATTCCACGATGCTGACGAGTGATAATCACACACCTCCGCATCCCTTGCAAAAAGGGGCTGGCCGAGAAAATGAAGAGCGCCCCGGAAAGCGGACAGCCCCAGAGAACCCCGACAACATCCAGAACAGGAGGAGGAGGAGGATCATCCGGGAGAACTCGGCAACGACGGCGTCGAGATATCAAACGGTGGCTATGGCTCCCCGACTTCTATGATCTCTCACACGCCCGGCCAGTGCGCTTCTCGCACACGCACGTGTTGGCCTGGACAGTGGAGTGCAGATGTTGGGCCATGGTATACTGAAAGAACCGCGCTTCCGTTCGGTCTGGTCACCGTCGGCGCTCGGAAGTCTGCGCGACGGTCTCTGGGGCCACTGTCGAGAATGATCTGACACTTGTACCCGGAACCGGATCGCGTTTGACTCCTAGTCGCCTCCACCGCCCACTGCGCTTTGTCGCACTCGCATCCACAAGCTCTGCATGGCACATGATGACATTGGGATCTTTCTTCGCCTCCAGAAGCCAAGGTTCCCGTGACGAAATGCCCCGCCACAGTTCGTTTTCCATGGGATCCGCCTGGAGCTCCTTGGCGGTCAATGAAATAAGGCTCCGACGCACGGCGTGAGCGAGCAGCGCATAAAGACGCATCCTACCCCAAGAAGCCCCCTGGAGACTCCCAGAGGCCCCCTAGAGGCCCGAAGAGGCATCCAAGCAGCCCCAAGAGGCAACCAAGAGGCCCAAAAGAGACCCCAAGAGGTTCCCAGAAGCCCCCCAACAGGCCCCCAAGACGCTCCCAAGAGACCCCCAAACTCTCTCCGTCGGCGTTGTGTTCGTCCTCGCCATCGCCGTCGTCCTCGTCATTGGCGTCGTCGTCGTCGTCGTCATCGTCGTCGTCGTCGTCTCCGTCGTCGTTGTCGTCGTCGTCGTCGTCGTTGTCTTCAGGATCGGCGGCGCCAGCCGAAAGGCCTTTACAATAGGGCTCCGAAGTACGGCGTGAACAGCACATAAAATCGCATCCTCCCCACAGCTGTCCGTCAGGGACTTGAACACGCACCACCCCTGCAAAACATGCGCGCGCGAGGTCGCGGGACCTTAGGTCTCGCGCGCACGACGCACGCGCGATCGGCAGGCTCCTTTCGACAGGTGGTAACGACGGGCTCTAGTTTCGTCTCCAACGGCCCGAGCTCTGCAGTCTCGCGAGCGCTATCCGCAAGAGACACAACATAGCCTCCAGCAGCAGCCTCTTCGTTTTTTACTTCGTCACCAGCAGCCACTGTTCATCTTTCTCGCACGCGCGTGCTGTTGGCATCTGGAGATAGCTAGTGGCCTTGGGCTCCTTCTTCGCCTCCAGCAGCTACACGCCATTCATGTCAAATCGTGTTCATGTCAAATTGCGGCCGTTTCTAATTGTTCCTGGCCCCCTAGTGGCCAGGAAGAGGCCCAGGATAGAAGAATTAGAAATGAAAGGAACGTGGCCCCCCCAAAAAACAAAGAGCTCTCGAATACTTAGAAATCAACAGTGTGTACTGTTTTTCCTTTTTGCACGCGATGGCAGCAAGCTCCTCACGACAATTGCTGACGTTGGGACCCAGTTCCGTCTCTAGCCGTCACTGGTCCTCTGTCTCGCGCGCGCGATCCGCAGGCCATGCAAGGCAGCTGGTGACGTTGAGTTTCTTTTTCGCCCCATCCAGCGGCCACTTCACTTCACCTTCTCGCACGCGCTGTTCGCGGGCTCCGCACGGCCATCTTCGCCTCCAGCAGCCACGGCGCGCCCGCCTCGCACGCGCGACCCGCAACATTCGGCGCTTGGGGGGCCAGCAAACCCAGCCGCCAGCCTCCCAACGCAAGAATGAATGAGTCGCTTGCCTTTCTTACGGCCGACAGTCGCTGCCTCCTCACTGACCTGCGCTTCTCTTTGGGCTGCACGTTGCACTGTGCGGGGTGCCCCCGTGGATTCCACGGGGCACAGATCTCACCAACAACCGAGCATCGACACCGACCTTGCCGACGTCGGTGGCTGATGCCGGACTTCTGCCCTGGCGCGCGCGGGCCTGGAGCTCGATTGAGGCAGGGCCCGAGGAGCAGGAGGAGAAAGAGGAGGAGGAGAAGGAGGAGAAGGAGAAGGAGCAGCAGCAGCAGCATGAGGCAGGCGAGGCGGAGGAGGTCTCACAGTAAGAAACTGTTGCGTTGGACGCGTTAGACTCTCGCGACAAGCGGCTCGCGCATAACTCCTGGCCGAAACAAACGCAGCTCCATTAGTCAGACCTGATGGCCAGAGAGTGGGACAGGTGTTTCTGTAATATTACTCTCACTGTGCTCGCGTGAATTACGTCGGTTGCAGCATGCCGCCAGCAACAACGAGGATGGTGGTGATGATGATGCTGCGGCTGCTGATGATGATGATGGTGGCGATAGTGCTGGTGCTGGTGATGGCGGCGATGGCGATGCGGAGGAGGAGGAGGAGGAGGAGGAGGAGGAGGTGGGGCGTAGCCGAAGGAGTCCCGCGTCCCACCCTACGCTGCCTCCCCCCCTCGCGCCTGCACCGCGCTGTTGTGGAGGGCCTTGGGGTCGAGGAGCCGCCGCTGGCGCCCCCGTGTTGGAAGGCGCACCGGCACTCGAATGGCCTGAATAATAGACATAGCACGGGCAGGATCAGAGCCGATCGCGCGGTGCACAGCCAAGCGGTACGAGTGATATAGATAAACACAAAAAGCAGGCGACCCGAGGAGACCGAGCCGAAACCTACACGCACTTGGCAGCGGGGTCCTGCAGGCCAAGGAGGCCAGCCAGTGGAGCCGACGACACGACCCAAGGTAGTGGTCGACCGAATCGCGGCTATCTTCGCATCCCAGCACACACTGAGCACAACGCTGCATGTGCGAGTTGGTGGGCCAGGCCCCCAGCCACGTCTTGAGCAGGCAGAGTCTCCAGGCCCCAGGGAGGGAGGCGAGCAGCGCTTGAAGCCGCTCCCATCCCCCCTCTTCGAGCGCCGGGGGGG
The DNA here is from genome assembly GCA_963575745.1 of Prorocentrum cordatum. Lineage (NCBI taxonomy): Eukaryota > Dinophyceae > Prorocentrales > Prorocentraceae > Prorocentrum > Prorocentrum cordatum. The sequence goes on from CAUYUJ010018416.1 coordinate 621,912, forward strand.
GCTCTCCGTGCCACTTCTGGAGGCGACGTTCCAACGTCACGAAGATCGTGCAATCAAAAATTTGTTTTTGAAGTATGGAGCCGAACACACGCTGCCATTTCGGACGCTTTCCCAGGGATCCAGCACCGAGAATCCGAAGAGCCTCACGCCCACCCGCCTCCCAAGTCGGCCCACCCCTCTCACGCGGTCGCTGGGCCCCAGGGAAGCCCTCGGCGGCGTGGCCCATCAGGGCGGCAATGGCATCCATCTTCCAGAATGGGGGGCTGAGGGACAGGGAAGAGGAGTCCAGGGCGGAGAGGGGACCGCGGTGCTCCGCCACATGACGGAGACGACGCAACAGTGGCTGCCAGGATCGCGGCAGTGTGACAAGCGCGCGCCGCGTCCGAGCTGCGGCGCACGTTGAAACCAGGGCCGAAATTTTCGGGCCACCAATGGCCTCAAGGCTGAGCCAGTCTGACATTCCCATGGCCGAGGCAGCACACCTCCAATATCTCGAAAACCAGTAGCGTTCAGTGCGGCCGAGGGTCCATGGGAGGGGGAGGAACTGAGCTATGTACGACGCGCAAGGGGCCACTCTGGTGGCGTGGATGCGGAGGAGAGAGGCGGCATCAGCACCAGTCTTCGCGAGCCCCCGATCTCGGGAGCTCATCTTAACCCACGGCGCGTCCCAATTAGAGGCAAGCGAAGCCCCAGGGCCCAAGACAAAGCCTAAATAGAGGAGAGCGTCGGCGACCTGAAAGGAGCCCCACTCAGGGGACGCCCTACGAAGCTGTTCCAAGACTCGAGCTTTACGGGTCTCCGAAAAGGGGCCGCCGAGAGGGGCAACCTTACACTTCCGTGGTTTTAAAACGAGACCCGCCAGCAGCTCAGCCCATCTAAAGGTTCTCACCATCTCCCTGAGGCCCTTCGCGGTGCGGATCAGACCTCCAACATCGTCAGCGCAGCACCTCACTACGCCGTGGAACCGACGCTGCACAGACACTTCCATGTCGAGGTAGAAGGGGTTCGGGGCGATCACATACATCGTTCCAGACAGCGGGCGCCCCTGAACCACGCCTGAGAGGATCCAGTAGAGGAGGTCCCAAGGGCCCGAAGAGGCCGTGAAGCACGGGTTGAGGCAGCACAGGGTCTGGACACTCACCTGAAACCCACGGGGCACCAAAGCGAGGCCGACGTTCAGGCAGACCCAGCGCTGGGACACGGAGGGGAAGGCCTGGGCGAAGCCGTACGCGACGAGGAGGGGCTCGAACGGGTCCGACTCCGAGTACCCCCAGCTGGCGATCCTGGCGAAGGTGTCGAGGTCCAGGACGTTTTCTAAATGCTGTCGACCCTGGATGAGGCCCCTCTGGATGGAGGCCCCCGCTTTCTTGACCCACGGGCGGATCCCGAAGTTCAGGAGCGAGCTCACCAGCTTATTGGACATATTATTCAGGCCCAGGGGCCGCGTGTCGTTGCAGCGGCGAACGATCCTGGCTCCAGGGATTTCCTCATCGGCCGAGAGGTCCTTCGGGAGGAAGACGCCCAGGGAAGCTCCAAACCAGGAAGGGGCCCACCACCAGAGCACACGTGGAAGAGCATCTCCATGATGACCCCAGGTCCCGCACCCACGGACCACGCGCAGTAGGGGAGCCCATCAGGGCCTGGGGCCGCCTCCAGGACATTGCCTAGGAAGGAGGTGAGGTGACGGGTGCACGGCGGGGGGATGTCAGACGAGTCGAACTCAGGGCGGAAGCGAGATGCATATTTTTCCGCCGCCCGGTGCAGCGGTGGGTCGCGCTGGAAGATCTCCGCCCAGTGCCTGCCGAGGGCGCAGTTCCTCTCCTGCAGCGCGTGTGTGACGACGTCCTCGGCACGCTGGTCACCTTCAGGAAGAAAGACGCCCGCAAGGCACCGCCGACGCGCGAAGGGTGACCACAGGCGAGCGCGCCGCTGCGCAGCACGGCGTTGTGCGGCGAGACGGCGGACATCAGCAGGCCGCTCGGCAGCAGCTTGCGCTCGCTGGAGCGCAGACGCCCGCTCCTGCGCTTCCTGCTGCTGCAGGTCAGAGTGGAGGTCACGGAAGCAGCCCGCGTTCAGGAGTGTGACCACCCCGCCCTCGATGTACAAGAGCTTCGACGTCCACGCATGTCGAGCCAGAAGTGTGCGAGCCAAGGCCACATCAGACCGCCGCACCGCCCGAGCCACGCTCCTCGCGATCATCGCCCTCTGCGACTTGCCATTCGTGATGCGCTGCAGCTGGTGGTTGCGAGTGAGGCGGCCTGCAATCTGCCGACATTTCGTGGCCACCCACAGCTTCTCTACAGGGGACATGAGGGGCTGGATCCCGCACAGTTTCTCGTAGTCCGCAACCACCTTGGCAAAGAGTGGGCCCTTGCAGATGCCCTGGGGGATCGGGCGATCACGTTTCGAAGGCTTGCACGATGCGAACGCGAGCGCAATCGGGACATGGTCGCTGATGCGCTGACGGTGGCACTCCCCAGGTTCACCGCATACGTGCATCGACTGGTGGAACTGGACCGGCAGCCAGGGGGGGGCAAGCCACAAACGCACGATCCACACGGTTGGCCGACTGGGTCCCTTGATGCCAGTTCGTGGGCCGATCGATCTCCATCTCCGTCATGCCCCTCCAGATCTGGCGCCAGAGCGAGTCCCCAGGCCGGCCCTCCAGTCCTCGGGGGGCCGATGTACGCATCGCAGACGGCACTGGACAGGGCTGACCAGTACCTGCCGCCGAAGACCCAGTACACGTGGATGCCCGCATGGACGCTCCCAACCCATGATCTCCCGTGGGGGGGGGCCGACATCCTCAGGCGGCTCGACACTCTCAGGCGGCTCGACTCCATTCGGAGGCCGCGCGCTGGAGAGTGGCCTCGCGCTGGAGGGCGAAGGTGGGGAGGGGTCCACGAATGTGGAGGTCCTCTGTGAACGAGTCGGCTGCTGAGGTAGCCCAGACACAGCAGTAGAGCGATCAGCGATAGCATCCGAAATGTTGAAGTCGCCAATCAAGATCTGGGCGAACCGCATCGGGTGCAGGTGAACATCAGCTTGCTGAGCACGCGCCAGATCACGAAGCTGAAGAAGGTCGGCCTTGTCGATGCCGTAATGGTGCACATTCCAGTGGAAGAAAGTGAAGCCCGCGATGCGGTGTCGAATTTCCAAGACCAAGACGCGGCCAGGAACCTCGCGCACACGCCGAATAAGAAGAGAGTGTGACAGATGTTTAGGCAGAAGAGCAACCAGCCCACCCCCGATCTCAGCACCAGGGGGCCCCGATACGAATCGCATGTATGAGCACCCAGACCGCTGCAAAACTTCGTCAACGGCAACTTCATTCCCTCGAACTTCTTGAAGAGCGATGATGGAGGTGTCGGAGTAGAGGGAGTTGAGGATGGAGAGCTTACGATCGATGCCCTGGGACAGGTAGTGACAGAGGGAGAAGCAATGCCAGGACACAAACCGCACTTCTGTAGCATTCATGACCGTGTTACCCATCCCACTCGACGGTGGGACGCTGGAAGAGGTTCTTGACCAACGTGTCAAGCGGGCCCTTCTCCAACCGCATGTCGGCGAGCTTGGCGTTGTTCCAGCGGATCCTCGGCACCTCGACAGGGTCCACGACGATGGATACCAGGGGCTCCCACTGGCGGCTGACCAGGCCCGCGTCGCGGTCCCCGAGGAGGCGGGCGCCGAGGTGCTCCGACAGCGCGCGCACGACCCTCTTGACGGCCAGCTCCCTGGCCTGGGTGTGACGATTCTTGTCGAGCCCGATGTAGAGCGGGACCGACCGACCAAGAGGAAGCTCGACGGCAAAGCGGCGCCACGTGCCACGGTCACCCCGCAGTGCACTGAAGGCGTGGCGGATGCGCGAGTCCAGTGTCGCATCCATGGCGCCTTTGAAGCGGAGGACGAAGCGTCGCGAGATGCCAGAGCCCTCCAAGTCGCATTGGCCGCCGATGGTGTAGCCCACCTCCTGGAGCCACGGGCCGATGGCGGCCTGGACCGCTCCGAACGGGACCTCCTCTTTGCAGTTGATCGTGAAGATCGCACGGTCGATCTCGCGGTCCCAGTTGGCCGATCTTTCGACGGGTGGCCGAGGGCGCGATCGGGCAATGTCGAGCTGCGACTCGAGGTGGCTGAGCCGCGCGGACAGGGCCACGACGCTATTCCCCTGCTCGGTGAGGCGCTCACTGAAGGCCTGGAACCTGCGATCTATCTCCGCCAGGCGCGAGTCGAAGGACTGCTGGATGCGCTGCAAAACAAGCGAGGTGGCAGCATCCACGGCGGAGCCCAGGTGCTTTTCCAGGACCATGGGCAAGGATTTCGCCATGGCCTCCGTGATCGCCGCGTGGGACGCCGCCTTGATTTCAGCCGTCCACATCTCCCGCATACCAGCGAGCTCCGATTGGACAGCAGCGCGGGCAGAGGAGGCAGCCCAGGGATCCACTCCAGCAGAAGGCCTCCCCTCGGCAGGAGGGGTCGCAGCGGCAGGCCCAGAAGGGGACGGGACTCCCGCTTCACCATATCCCCGTCCAGCACGATGATGGTGTGGAGGGGTCGGCCAGGCCTGGAGTCCCAGGCTGCCAGCGGAGGCGCCACCGAAATCCCCCACCAGCTCCTGCGACGGGAACGTGGGTGCTGCTGCCAGCTCCTCCAGGAGTGCCATGGTATCAAGGGCAGCGCCAGCAGCGGGTGCACGGGCTTCGGCGCCAGTGGAGTGCTCGCCGTAGCTGCTGCGAGACCGCTGGCCAGGGGTCGAGTCCTGCCCGCGCCGATCACGTCGAGCAGCTCGCGGGGTGTGCATAGGAGACGAAGCAGCAGACACAGGAGACAGCCTGCCAGAGCCATCATCCGAGGGCGAGCGTCCCTGCCTCCGTCTGCCAGGGGTGCCGTCACTCTTGACACCCTTCTTGACTTTCCCATCTTTCTTTTCTTTCTTCTCTTTCTTATCCTTGTCCTTTTTTCTCAGTGCGGTCTGGCATCCGTGGCGGGTGCCCGACTCCCGCAGTGAAGGCGAAACTCTCGATGCTGCGTCGCCTGGGAACGGCTCACGCAGCGGTGCGACGAGAGAAACTGGGGTCTAGCCGCGGACTAGCGGTATCCACTTGTTTCCCCTGGGAAACTAAAGCCTTGAGCCAAAATGGCTACGGAGGAGGAGGAGGAGGAGGAGGAGGAGGAGAAGGAGGAGGACGACGACGACGAGGAGGAGGAGGAGGAGCACGACGACAACGGCGGCGGCGACGACGAGGGGAGGGGAGAGCTAAGGCCGAGGCGCCCCAGCGGAGGGCGAGGCGCTTCCCATTTTGGCGGCCAGCGAGTACGGCTTGAGGCCGCGGTCGGCGGGGGCGGCAGAGCGGCTCAAGCCGGACAAGTAGTGCAAGCCTGCGGCGCTGCTGGCCTCCTCCTCCTCCTCCTCCTCCTCCTCCTCCTCCTCCTCCTCCTCCTCCTCCTCCTCCCCCTCTTGACGGCCATGCCCGACCTGAGCCAATGCCAGGGAGGGACCGGGTGGATCGGTGACCACCGCGCGGGAAGGGGCAAGAGCGAGAGCCGCCGCACCCGCCACGGTCCCACCAACGGCTTCGATGAGCACGGCTGGCTTCGACGACGCGTGGCATCCGAGATCGCAAAAACGGCCGTGCATCTCTGCCAGACAAGTCTCCGCGATGCAGCGTCCCTGGACGCTGAGGCTGCGCCACGAGGAGCGAACGGATGCCACATGGTCCAACGCGGGCCCAGACGGAGAGGTTCGGGAACAGGAGCAGGAGCGCGGGCGGACACAGGGAAGGGTCTAGGGGCAGGGCAAGGGGATCAAGGAGAAGGATGAGGAGAAGTGGGATGACGAGGGCGAGGGGAGAAGGGGGGGGAGAGGGGAGAATGGGGGAGAAGAAGGGTGAAGAGGATGGAGCAGGAACAGGAGCCGGTAATAGAGGAAGAGAAGAGGGTGGGCCTCCGACGGCAGTTCTCGAAGGCACGAATTGGCGGCTATCTCATCGCCGCCCGGCGCCGCGGGAGCGCCGCGGCGGGGTGTGAGGCGCGGCGACAGCTCTCCGGAGGACGCTGGCTGAGCGCGCCCGCGCCAGACCCTCCCTCTTCGTCGCTCTTCCTCCCCGAGGGGCCCTGGCCCACTGGGGGCCACGAGAATCCCAAGAGGGGCCGGGCAACCAGGGCGGTATTTGACTTCTCCTGCCCCCTCTTGCTGACCACAAAAGGGCCCGCTCGGATGAAACAGGAAACAGAGACCGAGCGCGCCCTCCTGGGCCAGGCGGGCCAGGGACTCAGAGGATGAGGATACGGATGGCGATGAGCAGCAGCAGAGCAGGATAAAAAGGAGACGGGAGGAGGAGGAAGAGGAGGAGGCGGAGCGGGAGGAGGGAGGACTGGGAGCGAGAGCGGGAGTCAGGAGGGGGCTGGGAGGAGCGAGGAGGAGCGAGGAGGTGGCTTCGGGGGGAAGGGCCCAGATCGGCTCTGGCGCCAGGGCGCAGCGGAGAGCGCCCTCCGGCCGCCGCACCACCGCGGGCGCGCGAGCGCGCCTGGGAGGCACCGGGGGCCGCGTCGAGCCCCAGGTTCTCCTTGAAGCCAAAATGGCTGCAGGGGGTCCTCTCCGTCTGCTCCTTTCGGGTCCCACTTCTGCCGCTCCTCCTGCTGATGCGGTGGCTGCTGCTCCGTCCACTTGCCGCTGCCGCTGCTGCCGCTGCTGCCGCTGCTGCCGCTGCTGCCGCTGCTGCCGCTGCTGCCGCTGCTGCCGCTGCTGCCGCTGCTGCCGCTGCTGCTGCTGCTCCTGCTCCTGCTCCTGCTCCTGCTCCTGCTCCTGCTCCTGCTCCTGCTCCTCCTCCTCCTGCTCCTGCTCCTGCTCCTGCTCCTCCTCCTCCTCCTCCTTCCTCCTCCTCCTCCTCCTCCTCCTCCTCCTCCTCCTCCTCCTCCTCCTCCTCCCCCTCCCCCAATATTGTCCACAAGGGACCCCCAGAGGGCCAGAGGCCTGGGCGGCGTCCAGGGGGGGCCGCCGGAGCGTTAGGTAACCAAAGCGGCCATGTAGAGCCCGCAGGCCCCTTCCCCCGGGGGCCCGCCGAGAGCCACTCACGAGGCCCAGGAATTCTCCTCAGAGGGCCTAGGAGACTTGTCAACCGACCACCGGGGCCAGCGCTCGGCCAGGACGCGCGCTGCGCAGTCAACGGGCGCGTCCTGAAGAAAAACAAGGTCTGTCACCAGTGCTAGGTAAGCAAGGGATGCCCGCCTTGACACGAGACCATGTTAGTTGACCCGCATGATACAACGCTTGCGTCCGAGGTCTGCCTCCGCCTGGGTTGGCACCCCACGTTCAAACCCGCCGTTCGGTCAGAAAGCCGTACCAACCAGTAGGGCAGTTGACATCCTGGTCAAGCAGTCCAGCAATCTCGGAGTGCTCCCACTCCCTGGACCCTCCTGCCGCATCCTCTCCTTACCATCTCGGTGAATTCGGCACCCGAGCCAAGACGCCGCCCTCATAATGCCGACCTCTCACGAGGAATGGACGAACTCGTTGGGACGACCCCGACGTCCGCGCACGACAGGAAGCGCGAGAGCCACTGTGGGAGAGGGGGCGTTAAGCCCTCCTCGGACCAGGTCACCCGCAGGAGCGAGAAGCCCGGGCGGCTGTTCGGGCACTCAGGAACGCTCATCTTCCCGGGGCTTTCAAGGCATGGCCGAAACCCAGTATTGAGGCATCTGGATCTAGTCTTCCCCGTGGACTCGCTCCACCACGGCCACTGGCACCACTAATGGACCAGCTCAAGCGCGGCCACTGGCATTGAATTTTGGCTACCCTGGTCACGTTGAGGATGCCGCCCTTTGTCAACCAACCGCTGGTTTCTGGGGCAACGGACTCTCCCATAAGCTGCCGAACAGTCTCCAACATTTCGCCGATGACCACCTCATCCCTGAAAATGGGTTTAGGTACCCTTTAAGCCTGTAGCGAGCTTGGTAATTCCCCTCCTCCCCGTCTCCTCCTCCTTCTCATCCTCTTCATCCTCCCACCATTGTGTCCGTGCCCCTGTCTTAAGGCTGCCGTCTTGGGTGATATTGGGCGCGTCCCTTGCCAGGATCTTCTCTGGGGGCTATAGGAGCATTTTCGGAGAGCCTGACAAGCGTCTGGACCCGTCTGAGGGCCACCAAAGCGCCGTTCGGGATCACATCCAGGAGCTTGAGTTGTCTCGGAGTGTGGCATGGCAGCCTTCCCCCTATACCGAAACAATCAGGGAAAACACATTGAGAAATCCGCTGCCCCTCTGTAGGGCTATCCCATACGCGCGATACACGGACAAGCGAGCACAACGAGACACGTGCATTGCAATTCGTAGCAAAACATCGCACCGCGATGGGAAGAACCCGCGATAGGAAGAACAGGGTGGCGTTGCAGCCTTGGCAAGTCTCGGGGCGTGCTGGGGAAGACTGAGGCTGCTTTGAGGATCTGAGGCCGTCCTGCAGGTGATGTCTCAAGGCGTTGCGAGACTTCCCGCGCCTGCTCCTCCGTCGTGGATCCCATCATCTTCGAACGTAGCAATGGGATGCAGGAGCTTCCTGCGCCAGATCAACCTGCGAGTCACCTGCGAGGGCCCCGAGGCTCGAACTGGGCCCAGGGGGGGCTGAAACCTCGAAGAGCCTCCATCGCAGCATTTCTTCGCGGTGCACAGCGGCAGACGACAGCAGCGCCACCTGCTCGCGCAGCAGCGCCTTCTCGAAGCGGAGCAGCCGGAGGGCGGGCACCTCAGCGGCTGCCGCGCCCCCGCCGAGCAGGAGCGCCGCTCCGAGGGCGCGCTCGTCGTCCTCCAGGCTCGTGGCGTACCCCAGCAGGTGCGCCTCGATCAGCTCCGCCACCCGCCCGCGCGCCGCCGCCTCCTCGCGGACGGGCGCTTTCAGGAAGCTCCAGTCCCCGAGGCTGGCCGCCTCTGCCGGCAGCTCGCCCTCGGACAACAGGCTGGCACGCACGGCCGCGAACAGGGGGCTGCCCTCGGCCCGGCAGTCCGGCAGCCACCAGGCCTGGAGGCTCTCGTCGCAGCCCGCCTCGGCACACTGCTCGACCAGCCTCCGCCGCCACTCGGGGTCGCTTTCGCGCACCAGCGCGGCCCGCGGCACGACGAGCTCGGCGGTACACACCGCGCTGCAGGCGTCGAAGAAGCCGTAGCGCTCGAATAGGTCCAGGAAGTCCGCGGACGGGTCATAGCACTGGGTGATCTCGTCGCCTGGGTCGATGGGCTGCACGGCTTCGAATCGCACCGAATCCTCCAGGACCCTCGTCCTCACAGTGGGCACGTTGCTGGAATGGTTCGCGATGTCCCAGCCCGGGCAGAGAGCCAGCCCCCGCTTGCCGCACGTGGTCAGCGCCCTCGTGCTGCAGATCAGCTTCGCCCGCAAGTACTGCGAGGGCGCCACGGCGAGGCCGTGGTCCACCAGGGCAGCCCAAACCACGGCGAAGGCAGAAAGGTCGCCCCCGCAAAACGGGGAGGCGGCGGGCCGGCCTGGAAGGTCCTCTCGCTGAGAGCAAGCGGAAAGATGGCCCCCCACCTCGGAGGACTTTCCTCGAGCACATGCCCCCCGACCGCCAACCCACCCCCAGAGCAGCTGTCAGACAAGTCGGGTTTGCACTTCCATGCCTGGCTGAGCCCTTCGGGGGTGGGGGAGGGGGGAAGGAGCAAGAGCAGGAGGAGGAACCGCAGCAACAGGAACGGGAGGAGTGAGGATGTTGAGGCGGAGGGAGCGGAAGGAGAGCGGGAGTGAGCAGAAGGAGGAGGAATGAGGAGGATAAGCGAGAAGGACGGTGCGGGATTGTGCTACCTAGGACTCACGAAGATGGCAACTACCACGCCGGACGCCTTCTCGCCGTGCAAGTCTGAACATACAAGGGCTTTCGCGTTGACGGATGGCGGTCCTCCCACAGACGCGTCAGTCGACCCTTGGCCGTCCGAGCTCGGGCGGGCTCGCAGCCCTCCTTCACAAGGTTCGCCCACGCACACTGAGCGTAGGAGGCGCATCGCCATCATGATACAAAAGCGGGGCGAAGCACAGGGTGATGTCCCAACCCCTGTGCCTTGAGAGCGCGGATTTCTCGGGCACCGGATTCAACAGATTCTGCGCCCGCTCGCTCAGAGTCTGGATCGTGGCCTGGCAAGCTCAACGGTCCATGGAGCTCACAACCGGAGGAGGCCCAGGCATCAGAGGAGGAGCAGGGCTTGACTCAGCGGTCTGGCTCGGGGCTATTCCAGTGAGCTACTCGGTTTGAAGTCGGTAATCGAAAGGACGACATCGGACGACATTGCGCTGGACCTGGTGGCAAACTCTAAGGCATCAGCTACCATGGTTACTCCTGCTGATAAGTCTGACGCTGCCAGAAAAGGCTTCTCGTACAACTATGCTCCTTTCTTTGCGCATTCGTCCGCGAAGCGATTGCCTATGAAGAATATCTCGCCAATCTCGCGCCGCTGGGCGCGCGTGGCGCGGGCTTCGAATTTGACTATCTGGATGCTCGTGGGGCCCAACCCTTCTCAAGATCGTGGATCAGAAACCAAAGCTCCCGCCAGAGATCACTGTGGGGCTCTGCCTGGCGACAAACTCCACTCCCCTTCCCTGGAAGTTCGGTCTACGACAGCCTGGCAACCACAAACAGATTTCGAGGGGTGGCATTGCACTCCTCAACACCTGAAGGATAGCATCGAGCTCCGCCGGGTAAATCCATTGCTAATTCTGGGGCAAGGGGAGGGGGCCGAAAGTGGAAATATCGAGATTCTCCCCCGAGGGATTTAAGGTGGCGTAGCTCCATCTTGCACGCAGAAAAGGCGCAACCTCACTGTACAAGAGAGATCCGTCCGTGAATACCTCAGCTGTGATGGCTCCTGGATGTTCGTCTTCATGCCGAACCTCGTACGAGACTGGCACAATATCCAATAATTCGACTGGATCCTTCGGGATGCCTCAGGCCCAGAGGGATTCATAGCCTGGGAGCGGGTTGGCTCGTCTCTGCCGCACGCGCCTGCCACCAACGCGCCTGTGCTGCTCATCACCCGCGCTGCACACAGACGTGCGGAGCAAGTCTGCACCCACAACATTATTACACGCATGGCGCTGATCTGTCGTCACTTGACCTGGTCGTCGCTCGACCAGCCTTGAGATTCTCTTTTGTGGCAACGTGCCTCCCGAGAACACGCTTCTAACACGCGTGCGATGCTCAGCAGGCCACTTCTCTGCCAGGGGCCTGCAAAGCAGCATCCTTGTCGGTTCCAGAAAGACCTGTCTCGAGACATTCACCTCGGGGACCCAGCGCGCAGTCCAGCCATTCTGTAGTCCAGAGTGTGTGTGTGTGGCCTGACGGACGAGGGAGTGGAGGTAGTGCAGGTCTAGATGTGACAAATCGTGCGCCACAGTCCCGCGCGTGATTCAGAGGCGCATCACCGTGGCAATGAACGAGTTTGCGGGCCCTCTCACAAGGCCCCACGGCCCCAGATGCCCATGGTGTCGCATGACCCACGGGCGCCATGCCGCCACCAGGAGGTCGCGCGTCGCCGCGTCCGTCGCCTCCTGCCACGCCGTGGCCTACCCGACGGTGGGCCCCGCGTTGGCGAGCACGGCGGGGTCGGCGTCCTCTGCCGGCAGCACCATCGCGGCCGCCGTCCCCTTGTTGCACCTGGGAAAGGCCACCGCGACCGACTGCCTCAGCTTGGCGATCAGCTTGTCAGGGGCCACCTGGACACGCGTGCCATTGACCTCCGACGGCATGGTCCCGAGCTTGACCACCTTTTCTACTGCGCCTCCTGCAACCTTGACCCGCTGGATCTGCCAGCTGATGGTCTTGGCCTTCATGATCCGGTTGGACTGGACTCCGACACGGCGCCGCCGCGCGGCTGACTGGGTCACGCCCAAATGTACGGCCTCATGCACGACCTGGATGCCCATCTGGCTACCAAGCTGACGCTCCACGCTGCCATGGGAGGCCGCGACGACAGTCTTGCCGTCCTTGCCCCTCGAGACCTGCAGCTTGAGCACATGCTCGAAGACGAAGTTGATCTCGTTGGTCAGCTTCGCGTGGATCGCCGCCACGATGGCGACGTCGTCTCGCATCGACGCTGCGAGGTCGTCGAAGTAGAGGCGCATGTTCGCTCTCGGGTTGGCGACGTAGAGGTCGTCGATGAGAAAGGGGGACAGACACAGCGAACGGGAAAAACTAGAGAAACGAAGAGGAGAAATGATGAGTTGGGAGGAGGAGGAGCGAGGTGGGGAAGGGGTAGAGGAGGGTTCGAGCCAGTGGATCACGCAGCCAGGAGGCGGAGGTGCAGGAGGAGGGGCAGGAGGAGAAGGCGGAGGTCGAACCTCACTACGTAACCCTGTGGTCTGACCTGCCCTGCGGTCTGCCAGTGCAGCGCTCTCCTGCTCCGCCTCAGCGAGCAGACCACGCGCCCGCCGCCACGGCACGCTGTGGGCAAGCCGCCGTGCGACGTCCCCGTCGCTAGGCCAGCAGGCCATCATGGTAGCGTCGAAATACCCAGGCGGACACACGCGCTCGAAGTTCGGGTCACTGGCAACCAACCCATGGCACGCAGCGGAGTGACGCCCCCCGCCCCCTAGCCGTGGCCAACCGTGCGCACCGAGCCCAACACCCCCCACGAAACCTCCACAGCTGCGCAAGACCTCCCGCCCCGCAGGCAACGACTGCTGACAATACCCTCCAAGATGGCCCGAGGAACCAGGCAAGCTTTTCAAAAGCCCGATCAATCCCCCAGGGAGGTACCAACAAACTCCTCGGAAGCTGGGCCCCCCCCGGTGTCACAAGCTACGGCCCACTGGGCCATGAGGAAATCACATGTCCTATGTAACAGCCCCCTGGGATCTGGGAAGGAGCACTGCCAGACGTTACGCCGATCTTGGCGATGAAAAAAACAATCACATGTCACGTGTTTCCCGAGGCTGCAGGAGACCGTGCTGCATGGCGTGCCCCTCCGGGGCCGAGATCGTATCGTGTTGTATATCGAGCGCTCACGCGTCACAATCGTTCGGGCGGTTCTCGAAGGGTCGCCATACAGAGAGTGATGCGCTGGCACGCGGCCGAGCTTCCTGCGGGCCACCTCGAACCACGCGAGCGCCATCTAACGCGAGCGCCCTCTAAAACATCAGCAGACAATTCAGGGGCAAGTGAACGCAATCTGTTCGTCCATGGGCTTGCTGTCCGGCTGCCAGTGGCCCGAGAAGTAAATGGAGCGCGGGTCCTCTGGCCTCTCTCTCAGCAGTACTAAGAGCGCGACCAGCATCCTCCCGAACAAGTCGTCCGCCGGAATCCTGTCGGACATGTGGTGGCCTGAGAGATCGCTGGAAGTCACGCACATGTCAAACGGTATTTCGAGCACGACGGTCCCAACTGCTGCCTTCGCCGTGGCGCGTAGCGCCACGTTGCCCTCCGCCACCTGGAACGCTTCGACTATGCCCTTGCCCAGCAGCGCGGCCGACGCTTCCTGCAGGCGGAGCGAGCTATTGACGCCCCCACTGTCCAGCGGCGCTGACGAGCTACATACTGACATCACAAAATCCGCCGCCGTGCTCCCTGGCACATTGAGGCGTGATGGAATCCAATTACAGACAGGCGCTTGCCCCCCCCCTTTCTCCCAAGGCCGCTACCCCTCGTAAAAAAACGATGGGGCTGCGATGCCGAGGCCGCGATCCCTTGTAAAAAGGTCCGCGCCTAGAGCTTCCAAGACAGCCCAGGCAGGTGGCCCACAATGCCTCGAAGACGGCCCGAGATGGCCTCAAGACAGCCAAACATGGTCCCAGGAGGACCCCCGACAGGGTCCGAGCCCGCCCAAATCAGTGATTGTTCTGCCGTTTGCTCTCTCTCTCTCTCTCTCTCTCTCTCTCTATATATATATATAGATATGATGTTCGCATTCGTGCCGCCCTTGTCTGTTTCCGTTCGACCCAAGAAGCCTCCAAGATGGCGTCAAGCCGGCCGAAGGGGCCACCAACAGGCTCGAAAGATAGCCCCAGGACTTTAAAGACGGCTGAAGAGGGCATCTGGGGGGACCCAAGACTGCCTGAGGAGGCCCCTAGCCGGCCCAAGTCGGCCTCACGACGGCCCCCAGACACCCTCCCCGTATGGCCAAGACGGCCTCAAGACGACCCAAGAGAGCCTCAAGATACCCAGGAAAGCCCAAGACGGCCCCTAGGGACCCCTAAGACTGCCCTACAGGAGGCCAATCAAGCCCCAAGACAGCCCTTCCTGAGTGATGACGAAAAGTGTCACATATGACGGCCTTCCTCTTCCTCGCCCTCCTCGTCCTCCTCCTCCTCCTCCTCCTCGTCCTGCTGTTGCATCTCCTGCTCCTCCTCCCCCTCTTTCTAGTCTTCCTCCTTCTCATCAGCATCATCCGTATCCGTATCCACCTCGTCATCATCATCATCATCATCATCATCATCATCAGCATCATCAGCATCATCATCATCATCATCAGCAGCATCATCATCATCATCATCAGCATCATCATCATCATCATCATCAACAGCATCATCATCATCATCATTATCATCTGCATCATCATCGTCATCATCAGCATCAGCATCATCATCAGCAGCAGCATCATCAGCATCATCAGCATCAGCATTATCATCATCATCAACATCATCATCATTAACATCACCATCATCATCGCCATCACCATCAACATCATAAACATAATCACCATCACCATCAACAACATCATCATCATCATCATCATCAGTATGACTGTCATTATCAGCAGCATCACCACTATCAGCATCATCATCATCATCGGCATCACCATCAGCAGCATCATCATCATCATTCCCCACCTCTGTTCCTCATCTTCCACCTCTTCCTCCTCCGTCTCCTCATCATCATCATCACTGGCAGCCGCCACATCATCAACCCCATCACCATCACCAGCAGAATCACTGGCATCATCAGTATCATCAGCACTACCAGCATCAGTGACACCAGCAGCAACATCATCTTCATCGTCATCAACAGCACCAACATCATCAACATCATCAACATCGTCATCCGCGTCATCATCATCATCATCATCATCATCATCATCATCATCATCATCATCATCATCATCATCATCATCATCATCATAATTTTTCTCATCCTCACCACCATCGCGATTCTGCCTGGGAGCACGAGATGTCACACGTGACGGCCTCCCGTGACCCGTCGCAAAAATCGCCACTGAGAATGCTGGGCTGGCACAGTGGCGGGACTTGCCGCAGGCAGCTGGATAAACGAACGCCACGAAACAGGCTGATCGGGAAAACAAGCGCCGTCGAACACCGCGGGTCTAAACTGAGCCAAATAGCCATGATAAACACACGCACACATAAGCACACACACTTGTGTAACACCGCTGGCGATGTGACACCTCAGTCGCGGTTCAGACGCAAGGAGTTCAAACACACATATTGCACCCACCCGCGTGGGTGAACCCAAACTGCTTGGAGAATGGCGCCGAACGAGGGAGACCGCGTCGAATTATTCGCCAGAGGATTGGAACACTCCGGCGTTATAATTGGTATGTTGCCTTGTGCTACCACCGTCAACGGGTTTATCTCCTCAGTTGGCCAGATCTTAGGATTCGACATGGCTAAAGCAAAACTCTGCTAAGCGAAGGTCTACAGCCAAATAGGTGCAGGGAGGGGAGCCGACTGGTCGATGGCGCGCGCCCCTTCTTTCACCAAGCTGTAGCCTCATCAGGATGCGGATCCAACGCCAATGACAGACGACGATGGCGGCGGCGGGAAACGGCGAGGAACGAGTCACTTCAACTCCCCCAGTAGCAGGATGATTCAGTTCATGTCTGAATTGACAGACTTCGTGTCATCCCCAGGCGCATTGGCCCCCAAAGTGCCAACCACAAGAAAAACCTTTTACGGCACACGAGGCGGGATGGCAGCCACTTCTGGCAGGGCTCTTGAAGCGGGCCGAAACAGACTGACGTATCCCACAACTGAAAACAGTGCGCCAGCGCATGGTCAAGTTCTCCGTTGAGGCCTTTGCCATGAACTTGACAGACGGCTCAGCCGCGCATTCTTTTTGTATTCCGCAGCCAAAGAAAACACGTCTATTTGCAACCGATCTCCAAACTGAACGTGATCTCGTGCTCCTGATAATTTGCCTTTGCGGCTCCAATCACGTTCGAAGGGCGGTATCTTTGATTGTACTCACGACGACTCCACCATTGCCACTTTCCCTCCCACTTATTGTATACGTGATAGTGTGACAACCTGAGCCCGCCCAATAATGCTGGCTCATGTCCCAGTCTCCGCTAGCATCGCACTCCCTGTGAATGTCTTGGTTTACGCGGCGCTGCAACGAGGATGCCACGGATGCAAAAGGCGATTAATGAAGCGTCCGTCAGAATCACTTCATTGCCAACTCGGATGTCACCAGTACGTCTGCCTTGCGGCGCCGGCGATTCGCTGGCACGGCCGGGAGCCGGTCTCTCCGGTGCTGGCGGGTCCGAAGGGCGACGAGTAGGCGGTGCCGGTGGACGAGGCACTTGCATCTGGGAAGGCGCTGGACCACCGGTTGCGCCAGCGGTTGCACCAGGAGCGGGGCCAATGTCCACCGCAGTGCTTGCACCAGGAGCATTGCCATTGACTAAGTCAGCGACGGCTCCTGGTGCAGGTGCACTGATGGGACTGGCAGCAGTGCCTGGGAAACGCCACTACGGCCTCGGCGCCTGCCTCACTGGGCGACGCCATGGCGGCAGGCTCCGCCGCGCCGCCGGTTGATCCGGCTGCGCCGCCCACGCCCATTGAGCCCACTTTTTCGGCTAAGCCGACAATAGGCTCCCCGCCCCCTTGCATGGGCGAATAACGCCAAAGGGGATCGTCGCAGTTTGTTCATCATATTGTGCAACCGTCCGATCCCAGAGTTCAGCGTTGTCTCCATAAGCTCCTTCGGCCCAATCGAATCGGCCGCCGAGCTCCACGGTGCAAGCATGAATCGGCGTGGCGAGATTGCGCATCTCAGTCTTTAGATTCCAATCCAGATCATAAGTTCTCGTCGAACTTATCCGAAATCTCCGCGGCCGTCCTCGACTCCGCGCCCGACGCGCAGGCGCCTGCGTTCCTCTGTCTCGGGCAGCGCTTGAGTCCGAAAGGTGCCTCCCCATCGGCGCCCCCAGCCCGAAAGCCCATATAACGGCCCTCCAAAATTAAATTCGGAATGCGCTCCCTGGTGATCCCAAGAAATCTATAAGATGTCAGTTCAAAAGGCACTTTGGGGATTTTCCAAACATGGTCAACACGGCCGATGCCGAAATTGGGCGGAACGGAGTTCGCATGGTTGCCGCTTTCCCTCAAATACTCCACGACGCACTGGCCTGGCACGCCTTTCGCATGCAACACGAACGTCGTGATGAAGAACGCCATAGTGGGTCCCCCGGCCATTTCGGGGGGAGGTGCGTCGTTCGACCCGCGGGGCGCGCGAACTTCACTCTCTCTTCCATCGGCAAATTATTCTGCCGCGGCGCGGCTCGAAGCGTGCGTGGAGGTCATCGGGGCGAGATTGAACGGGAACACAACTGCGTCCTCGCTGTCGTCTGGAACATCTAGGATGACCGGCACGGGCGGCTCAGCGGCCTGCGCGGGTTCTCCCTGATCCCACGCCAAAGGCTTTCCAGTTCCCATTTCGTGGAAATCATTTCCGCGGCGTGCAACCGACTTGGAGGATCGACGCAGCAGATCGCGGAAGGCGCCCATACCGCGGATGGATCCGCCGGTTATTCGGGATCCGCGGGCGCGTGCCATTCGAGTGTCTTTTGCGCGCGCGATGCTCAAATATCTGCCAACTTCAGTCGGAGGATCAATCTCTATCCTTTTTGGGCAACCCCGGGCTGGTCCTTGTACAGTCGCCAGCCTTTTTCTATAATCCAGAAGCCCTTATAAGCGCGACGCTTCAAAGCAGTCCTGGGGGACTGCTTTGAAGAATGGGCATCGTTCAAAGCAGTTCACCGGGACTGCTTTGAAAGATGCCGCTTTGTGGCCAGAAGAGTGCAGGGAGGAACAGGAGGAGGGGGGGAGAATGAGGAGAAGGCGGTTGCAAGTTGCGCCGATGGCTCCTGTCTGGCGCCCCGCTGCGCTCAGGGGGGCAGAGGAGGAGGGGGAGGAGAAGGAGGAGGAGTGGTTCGAGGAAGGATCGGCATGATTTTTTCTCATCAGTTTCGGCCCCTGGAGGAGGCCCAGCGGGGCAACAAAGCCGCAGTTGCGGCGACCCAGAGTAAATAATTCAAAATCGAAGCTCCCCCCCAGGGCGGATCGTTTCAGGAACATTTCTAACCAATTTCCTCCCTCCATCCTTCCTCTCTCACTTCTCATACTCGCTTCTCCCAGAGTTTCTGGGGCGCCCCCCCCCGCCGCGCGGTCACGTGGGAGCGGCCTGGTGGGGCGCGCTCTGACCACCTCCTCTGGGCCCTGGGGCGCCCCCCCCGCCGCGGGAAAGCGGTCGCGGGGGGGGCGCTCTGGTGGGGCGCGTTCTGATCACCTCCTCTGGGCCCTGGTGCGCCCCCCCCCCCCCGCCGCGGGAAGCGGTCGCGGGGGGGGCGCCCTGGCGGGGCGCGTTCTGACAATCTCCCCTGGGCCATGGGGCGCCCCCTCCGCCGCGGGACAGCGGTAAAGGGGGGGCGCTCTGGTGGGGCGCGTTCTGACCGCCTCCCCTGGGCCCTGGCACCCCCCCCCCGCCGCGAGGAAGCGGTCACGGGGGGGGCGCCCTGGAAAAGGTGGCTCTCGACCCCTCCTCGATCATCCCTCCAGCGCCGCTCGGCTCAAGCCAACTCGCGCCTGTCCAGGATAGGCGGAGACTTGCACGGGTTGGCAAATATGTGCGCAAGGGGGGCTGACGAAGAAGCAGAGAAGAGAAGGGCCGCAGTTGCAGCGTCTCCACGGGGCAGGGGCGGCGATGGGGGAGCTTGTGGATGGTGGGGCGACCGCAGCGGCGGATGGGGTGGCGGGGGCGGCCGCAGCGGTGGATGGCAAGGCGGAGATTGGTGCAGTGGCGCATGGCAAGGGGAAGGATGGGGCAATGGCGACGGAGGTGACCGCAGTCGCGGATGGGAGTGCGGCGGCGGAGGTTGGCAAGACAACCGCCGCGGAGAAGGGGGCGGCGGCGGAACTCACGGCGACAGTGGAAGTTGGGAGGGCCGCGCCGGCGGCGAAGGAGAGGGCGCAGGCGAACGCAGGCAGGACCGCTGGAGCGGATGGGAAGGCCGCCGCTGGAGCGGCTGGGAAGACGGCCCCCGGAGCGAGCGGGAAGGCGGCCGCGAAAGCCCATGGAAAGGCGCAGTTGCGGCGTTGCGCATATCCAAGGAGAGGGTGCCCCCACAGGGCGAGGAGATGCCGCAGTTGCGCATGTCCACGCAGAGGGCGCCCCCACAGGGCGAGCGGCAGATCGCGCGGAGGGCAAGGGGAAAGGCGCAGTGGCGCATGTCCAAGGAGAGGGCGCCCCCACAGGGCGAGGAGATGCCGCAGTTGCGGACGCAGGCGCTCCCGCGATGTTCTTCGTAAACAGAGGGGTGTACAAGCTGGAGTTATTCGAAAACTACGTGGCGCGCTGGCATGGGAACTATAAGCAGCGCAACGCAGCCTTGAAGTTTTCCGAGGCGAGTACGAAGACACAGCTGACCCCTTCAACAGCCGAACGCCTGTTTTCGACCCCGCAGTTGCGGAGCAGATTTCGCGCATCGTCAAGTACAAAGGGGGCGGAAGGATGTAGGACAACAGGGGCTGGGAGTGGGACCATACAGAGCAGGTCCCGTGGTCTTGGCTGCAGCTGGTCGCGCAGATGGATTCGGCTACAATGCAGCTCGAGGTGCGCGGCCCTGACAACGACCGCAGTCGCAGACTGGTCAGGTGCGAGTGCCGCCCATGCCCGGACAGTGACGACCACAACAGGCACGCCAAAGGGGTGGACAGAGGACAAGCGCAGGCAGCCCATTTGCCCGTCTGGGATTTCGTACCCATCCGCGACGACGGCTCAGGCATTCGCGTTCACCCAGAATGGCCCCGTCCGAAGTTCAGCACGCATGAGGTTGAGCCCCGCTGGGGGCCCGTGCGGCCACCAGGGGCGGGCCTCGGCAACAGCGCGGGCCGTGGAACGTTCAGATACTACAATTGATTGCACGCCAACCCAATTCAGGGGCGGTTCGATGCCACCGAAGGAGCTGGGCTACAACCGCGGTGGGAGAAGGCTTGAAACCGCAGCTGCGGTAACCGATCTCGTGAAACCGCGACCCTTTCACTCACTTCGCGCGTCTTCGCCCGCAGTTGCGGCGCCCCCCCTTGCGCGGCGCATGCGTCCGACCGCGATTGCGGCGCTCGCACGAGTGAACTGTGCAGGCGGTTCGTCCGCGCTTCACTTCCCCTGAGTCTGTCAGTGTGTTAGCTTGTCCGCAGTAGCGGAAGGCGGGGCCGCAATTGCGGCGCGCGGCTGCTCGCGCGAAGAGCCACGAATAAAAGCTGCACGGCCCATCTTGTCTTACGTTTATCGTCTTCGATATCTTCTAGATTCCCCTTCGTCAGTGTCAGGCCCTCTTGTCCTACTTGGTCGTCTTCTATCTCTTC
>CAUYUJ010018416.1:647500-822500 GCA_963575745.1 Prorocentrum cordatum
CAGTGGCGGACCAAGTGGCCTTCGAAAGCGTGAGGATGTCCGTGATTCTCGAACTCGATCGTGTCGTTCAGGACCCGGACTTCATTGAGCTGTTCTCGTTTGTCGTTGGGCTCGGGAGCACGAAGGCGCAGTTCATCCACTTGCTGCTCCAGTTCTGCGAGGTGTACGTGAACTCAAAGAGGAGGGCCCTTCGGCTCGGTGCCTTCGGGATAGTTGCCGCGCTTCCCGACCGCGTTCCGCGCGTCGAGATTGCCCTTGAATTGCGATGCTACCGGGGCGCGCCTCCGAAGAAGCGCGGGGTGAACAACGCCGCGTAGCGTCCTGATCCAGGGCCGGCGTGGAAGAAGAAAGAGGCGGTGGAGCCCCTGCAGGACGTGAACGCCGTTCTCCGCATGCACTCTCACACGCTGAGCCCCGCCCCCCAGGACATGGGAAAAGAGAAGGCTTTGGAGTTCAAGGCGAACGTCGGCACATTGACCGCGGAGAGCTACGTGCAGTACCTGAAGGACACCACGGCGAAGGCGCGAACTGTCGCTGGTCTTCGCCATTCGCTCGTCCGCGCCTGCAGGGATGCAGCGGGGCTGCTGCAGCCGAAGACCCACGGGGCAAAGCTCGCGAAGGTTGTGGAAGAATTGCCTGTCGGACGCGATAGGCCCGCTTGGTTTGATTTCAAGACGTTGCCGCGCACGGACGCCGACAAGCCCGCAGTTGCGGGGGAGACAATGGCCTCCACAGAGGAGGAGTTGAATCCTAAGGTCCTTTCCTTTGACCCCAAGGCGCAACTACCAACTAACCAAGAGGACTGCAGGGGCGCTACGGCCGCGAGCCTTGGATCCTTCCCATTGCCAAACAACGAATGGAGGTGTTCGACGGCAGCGAAGGAGTTAGGGCGGGGGCCTGCTCCTTCAGGCGCAACGTTCCCGCGCCTCCTGGCGCGCCACATGTCCGCGGCTGCGGAAGCGAAAGTGGAGGTGCCGCAAGACGCCCCCACAGCCAAGCGCACTGCCAAGGCAACCGCCGCACGCGAGGCGCAGTCCATCGAGCTGCGGCCCTGGCGTCCAAGTTGTTGTCCACGAGCGCGCGCCCCGAGAGGGCGCCGGTGCAGGTCTGGGTCAGAGGAGGACCAGAAGCGCCCTCATCCAAGACCGTCTACCTGCCCCAGGGCTCAAGCCCCCCGCGGACAAGACGCCCGCCGAGGTGGCAGACCTCGATGCGCGGCTGAGAACGTGGAATTGGAATGCGCAGGAGACAATGCAGCTCTTCTGGGCCGTCAACAGAGTCACGCAGCAAGAGCTCCACCAGAGGAACGAGCGTATCGGAAGCGCAGTTGCGCGCATCAATATGGGGCTCCAGGATAAAGAGCTGGCGGCGTGTGCTCCTGGACCAAGCGGGCTTGCGGTCGCCGCGAAGCTGCCCGTGCTGGTGAATGCGACGCCAATCAGGCCAGGAGAGGAACTTCTTTGGGAGGAGAAGCCCAAAGCCGCACCGGAGAAGAAGGCGGTCGAGGAGACGTGGAGGACGGAGGCGACCAAAAAGACAAAGGAAAAGTCTTCGGGGCAACCGCCGCAGAAGAAGACGAGGATGGGTTTCGACGATAAAGGGAAACTGGCGCTCCAAGAAACCGCAGTGGCGGTTGCCAAGGCAGCGTGCTCAGATGATCGCTGCGGTTATTGATTGCTGAGGCGCCAATCGCTGCTGAATCATCGGGGGTGGTGCGCGCGCGTGACCGCAGTGGCGGAGTGCTCTTGTAGTTCCTGGATTCGGTTTCGAAGGCCGCTAGGTGTCGCCGCAGTTGCGGATTGCTGACGGCCACGCACTGAGGTAAAGGCGAGGCTCTGATGTTCCATGCAGCAAAAGCTCTTGCCCTCACTGCTGTCGTCTGTCTTCCGTGGATCACGTCAGCGCCCTCCTCGCGCCATCTTGGCGCATCCCTCCCCCCCTTTCCGAGGCCCCCCCCCCCTGCGCGGGAACTCCCGGCAGCTCCTCCGACCACGCGGCCGCCCGAAGCACCCCCCCCCCCTGAGCGAAAACGTTCAAAGCAGTCCCCGGTGACTGCTTTGAACGCGTTCGTTCAGGGGGGCATTCGAGGGGCGCGCGGGCCCGGAAGGGCAGCGCATGCGCGCATGGGGGCGCGACAATGGATCACGGGTCTCCCCGCGGGATTCCTTCGAGTCACCGCCTGGCTCAAAACGAGCCCCCCCCCGGGCGCGACCCCGCTGCCCGCGCGCCCCTGCTTGCCCGCAGTTGTCGATGGGTCAACCGCAGTAGCGGACATGGGTTCTTCGAGCGAATGGACCCCTGTGAAGGTGGAGATGGCCTTGTGCATCCGCGGAGGTTGGCTTGCGCAAACAACCCCCGTCCCCGACAAGGACGTCAAGATGCTTGACGCAGGGCCCCTCGGGGCAATCACGTTCGCGCACGTGAACATGCAGAAGAAATGGCTGCTGAAGGTGCGTGCAGAGGGTAAACCAACACCATGGGCGTTGAAGGCTTCCAAGGTCTGGACGGACGCAAAGGAGGCACTGGCGAAACAAGGCGGCGCCGCAGTTGCGGATGAGGAGAGCGATGAAGACGGAGACGGTGAAGATGACCCAATGACGGCCTTGGTCGGTGCCTCGGGCGCCGCGAAGCAGCAGGCCGCGACTCCGACTGACGCCAAGAAGCAGAGGACGGGAGAGCGTAGCTCCAACCAGGCCTGGCCTGCCAAGAGGCGAGGCCGAGGACAAACGCGCGGCCGCTGCGCACTGCGTGCAGATGTCCGCCAGGAGCCGCTTGAAGTTCCCAGACGACAAGGACGTTCGCAACGTGCGGGTCGCTGGCTTCCAGCGGCGGACGATGTGGCTAGACGCTAAAGACCTTGAGTGGTTGATCGCAACGATCAGGGGCGACGTGAGCCTCGGTGGCGTGCCCGACATCACGGACGGCGACAAGGACGAAGCCGCAGTCGCGGACTTGGAATGGACGGTGGGCGAGTCAGCCCCGCAGAAGAGCGGGGCGGCCAGCGAGTCCCTCGTGGCACAGGGAAACGGAACTTGGTTACATCGTCGCGTGGAACTTCAGAGGCGCTTGGGTGGCCACCATCACGCGCGAGCGTGCCAACCGCGGCGCCGCGATCGAGATGAAGGCGGAGAAACTGACAAAGAAGAAGTGGGATACTGTCTGCGATGGAAACTGCGGCGTGGACCTGATGGCGATGATGTTGCAGAGGTCGCTCAATCCCGAGACGCGCAGTTGGCTGCGGCAAGAACTCTGCGAGTTCGGAAAGGGCCGCTGGGACGAACCATGGTTGCACGACGTGCTCGTGGTCACGCAGGAACTCGACATCGAGGCTGCGAGGGCGCACCGCAGTTGCGGGGGCAGCGGCCCTCCCGGACCCATCGCCCTGGGCGACGCCGAGGGCGAGGGCGAGCCAACAGAGGCGCTCGGGGGGGCCAGGCGCGCCAGGCCCCCTTCTCATGGAGGCGCTGAAACGGCAAAGGGGTGTGACGGAGGCCATGGCTGCGTCCATGACAGAGGCGTTGCAGCAGGAGCGGACCAGGGCGCACGCACTGGCCCGCGCGCACCCAAAGCCCGCAGCTCAGCCTGAGAAGCGCAGGATATGCCCTCACACGCTTAAAGACAGGGAATTGGTGTGCAATGAGTTGGACGAGCACGTCCGCAGTTGCGGTTGGTTGGGCGTCGGCCCTCTGCCAGATAACTCTCTCGTGTTGTTTTGCGGTCCACCAGAAGAAGCTGGTTTCGAGGCGGTTCAGAACGGGGCTAAAAAAATTGATTTACCACGGTGGCACCGGCCGGCGCCGCGACCGCGGCGCGCAAGGCGCGCCGACGAAGGCTGCATGGTTGGATGCCGCTCTACACGACTGGTGGTCCCACATGAGGTACTCCGTGGACTGGAAGGCCGTGGCGAAGCGAACCGCAGTTGCGGAAGAGAAGCCAATGATGCTCGCCAGGTGCTCCCAATCCTTGCTGCTCACTAAGGCGAAACAACTCGTCGCGGAGTACTGCGTGGAGGTCATGAGGCGGGGGATCAAACCGAAGGTGCCGCAGGTGCGGTCCCTGCGGTGGACCAAGTGGCGGCGCTCCTACGGACTGAGCCTGAGGAACCCGAATCGCAAATGCAAGATCCCCAAGTGGCTGCTCCAATCGCGCTTCGAGACAATGATCCTGAACGTGGCGAAGGTCCGCGCAGCCGCGCAGGAGCTTTTGGGATACGACCCGCACATCCTGAACTGTGACCAGTCGCCCTTTCACCACAACGAGTCCCCCTCAGCCTCGAAGCCGACCTTGGCTGCGAAGAGTGGCATTGTGCCGCCCGTGGAGGCGCGCGACGACAGCAAGAGTCGGTGGGCCGTCAACCTGACGGCGTCGAGCGACGTGGAGGACATCCGCACTTGCGGACCTTCGCCCGCGGAGCTGATGTTCAAGGGGGGGGCAGTTGTCGCTGAGGATTTGGCCGTTCATGCCCGCGGTGGCGGCTTCCCGCCATGGGTGAGCACGGCGACGTCTGAAAAGGGGTCCCACCGCGCAGGCGACGTCATATCGTTCCTGCTGCGGCACTTGCGGGAATGGCCCGACGACCCGCATTTGCGGGGGAATTGGCGCGTCCTCATGGCCGATGACCATGGCCCGCACAAAGCAGACGCTGTGCGGAGACTCGCCTGGCAGAACGGCGACGCGTTGATCATTCACGGCGGAGGGGCAGCTGCAGTTGCGCAGCATGTGGACACAGACTTGAACCAGCACGTGAAGCGCTTGTACATTGCCCTCAAAACCAAAGCGCTGGTGCAGCATATGGCGCCAGGGAAACACGTGCCGCAGTTGCGGCGCGCCGAGTGCGCGGACATGATGGTTTCTGCGCTCAGCAATCTGCAAGTGCACGTGGACGCTGCGAAGGGTTTTCGGAACATCGGCATACGGGCACCTTTTGGCAAGTCTGGCGATCTGGAGATTTGCCGAGAGGCGGCGGAACTCTGGGAAGCAGGGGGCATTCGAGCGAAAGTGGATGCCGCAGTCGCGGAGGTCAGGGAGGAATGCCAGAAGGGGCGCCTCAAGTGGTCATACAATGACGCGAAGCGGCCCATACACGAGTACGAGAAGGAGAAAACTTCAGATGCTGCGCTGGAGAGGCTCGGAAAGGAAGTGCTCGGCCCGGAGCCAGGCCACGAGGAGAACGATGAGGAGTGCGAGGAGACCGAGGGGGGGAGGAGGGGGAAGTAGTGGGCGAAGAGCAAGAGGACGCTTCCTGGGAGGAGGCTCTGGCGGAGCACAGCGCTGCAGCAGTTGCGGATGGTGGGCCCAGGGAAGCGCAAGTCCCTATGGACTCCGTGGCGGTCGACGCCCATGCGGCCGAGGAGGTGGAAGTGGCGACGTCTGTGGCAGACGCGCATCGCGAGGTGGAAGGTATGCTGCGCCATGTGGACATGGAGAAAATGGCGCAAAATTGCCGTGCAGAACAACGCAAGCAGAAGAAGCGGCTGCGAGAGCTGGCGCGGGAGGACGACGACCTCCTACGAGCGCTGACTGCCCAGCGAGACCACGAAGCCGCAGTTGCGGCGAAACAGCGGCGCTTGACTACAGAAGCGAACGACAGGACGAAGGCCCTGCACGACATCAAGAAGCAGATTCGGGAGGCCGAAGCCGCTTTGAGGGACAGAAAGGAGGCCGCAATTGCGGCGGAGGCGGTCCCGTCTAACAAGTGCGCCCTGGCCCAGTGGAGCCCCGAGGAGTTCAAGGTCAAGAAAAACAGGATGGCTGCTTTGGACCGCCTTGCTCGCGGAAAGCGCGCCCTCTCGGACGAACAGAGGGGAGAGTGGGGCTGGTTCAAAACGCACTGGGACGAGGAGATGTGCAAGGAGCACAAGGAGCAATGGTCGTTCACGTTTGCTGGGTGGCTGCAGCGAGTCGCCAACGACGCGGCGTCTGGGAATCGCTCGGCGCTGTCGCAGTTCGTGCATTCGGAGACTGCGAGAACCCTGGGCGGGCAAATGGCTCCGGTGATTCCAGCCATAGTCCCTGCAGGCCGTAGTTGCGGACCCAGGGGAAGTCCATCATAAGTTGCGCAAGCCGCAGTTGCGGTCTTTCGAAAGGTGTTGTCGCTGCGCGCCCTGGCAACGGGTGGCCCCAAGTGCGTTTCAATGTGTGTGGTGATGCGACGAAATTGTTTCCTCGCCCTCCTTCTGCCACTCCCCCACCCCCCGTGTCTTCTCCTGCCATCCGAATCCAACATGTCCAGCTCTCCTCCCATCGCCTGTCATCTACTCCCACTTTCCTTTTTCGCCGCGTCGGTGGCCACCGAGGCTCGAGGCGGCGCCCGCGCAGTCGCTCCCGCGTGGCCGCCTGCGCGCCCGGTCGCGGCGTCGCGCGCGATGCCACGCGGAACTCGCTTCGCCAACGCTGAGTTCATCAACACCGCAGCCGCAGCTGCGGCAGATGACGAGGAAGCCGCAGTTGCGGAAGATGACGAAGACCAGAGGACGCAAGGTGGCGACAGCACCGTCGCGCCTTCGGCTGCCTCCGCTGACGAGGCGGAACCACAAGGAGGTTCGGAAGTCGCAGCTGCGGCAACACAGGGGCTCTACATGCCGAACGTGTTGTGGAAGACGCGAGCCTGGAGAAGGACGCATGTCATCGAGACGAGTCGTTTGTCGGAGAAGGAGAGATCGGTTTACGAGGCTTGGGAGAAGAAAACGCAGCTCGAAGCGGGGCGCGTCGGCTTCTACGTGGCCAACTTCGGACCGAGCGCAGGGAAGCCCGCGCAACGCATTGACGAGTTCGCACAGATCCACGCCAACCCTGCCCAAATCATCGCCCTTTGCGAGTGCGACGACGAGTGCTGCAGGGTAATCTCTGGGGAGGACGACGCGCGCGAAAGCGCAGTCGCAGAGGCGGACGTGAAATCCCACCAGCCCTTTGGGCGTGAGTGGTTTAGAGAGCCCGCTCTGTTCTCAACCCCCTTCTTCCCCTTCGGGGAGGGGTTTACCCCTCCCCCTACCCCCTCCCCTTGGACCTGGAGAGGGACTACCGAGTGGTGTCAAGGGGGTCTTTTTCGACTCCTGGGAGGGCCAAAAAACGACGACACTCACGAGGATTCTGGCCCCGACGGGGGGACGCAGTTTGGCCCCTCTGCTCTTCTTGGAAGCCAATATCATTGATTTTACTACGGTTGTGGGCCGATTTTGGTCTCCTGAGGGGGCCGCGCTCATCTTCCGTCATCGCAAAATCCTTGAGTTTACGAAGGTTTTGGGCTCATTTTGTCCTTCTCAGGGGGCAACGCTCCTTTGCGCTTCAGAGGAGGTCGCAAGAGGCCCCAAGATGGCCCCAAGAGGCCCCCAGGAGCCTCCCAAGAGGCCCCCAAGAGGCCCCCAGGAGGCCTCCAAGAGGCCCCATAAGTCCCCCAAGAGGCCCCCAAAAGGCCCCCAAGAGGCCCCCAGAGGTCCCACGAGGTCCCCAAGAGGCCCCCAAGAGGCCCCCAAGAGGCCCCCCAAGAGGCCCCCAAGAGGCCCCACGAGGAGCCCGAACGACTCACACCAGGACGAGGGGCCCGAACGACTCACACCACGAAGAGCCCGAACGACTCACACCACAAGGAGGGGCCCGAACGACTCACACCAGGACGAGGCGCCCGAACGACTCACACCACGAGGAGCCCGAACGACTCACACCACGACGAAGGGCCCCGAACGACTCACACCACGAGGAGCCCGAACGAGTCACACCAGGAGGAGGGGCCCGAACGACTCACACCAGGACGAGGGGCCCGAACAACTCACACCACGAGAAGCCCGAACGACTCACACCAGGACGAAGAGCCCGAACGACTCACACCACGAAGAGCCCGAACGACTCACACCAGGAAGAAGGGCCCGAACGACTCACACCAGGACGAGAAACCCCAAACGACTCAAACCACGAGGAGCGCTTTCTCTCCCTCCTCCTCCGCCTCGTCCTTCTCCCGCTCCCCACCACAAGGAGGATGTACAAGGAGGCGGGAGGAAGGAGGAACAGGGGAGATATGCGGGGGCAGGCGGGAACACGCCTGAAAAACACGACTGTTGGCATGCTTCGCAAGAGTTGCTGTTTTGAGATGGGCTGGTGGGGACACG
Organism: Prorocentrum cordatum; assembly: GCA_963575745.1. Lineage (NCBI taxonomy): Eukaryota > Dinophyceae > Prorocentrales > Prorocentraceae > Prorocentrum > Prorocentrum cordatum. The sequence continues at coordinate 655,603 of CAUYUJ010018416.1, forward strand.
CGACGCGTGAAGAATTCCAGAATCGACCCCGATACAACTACTTATCAGCCCTCCTTCGTCCAAAGCACCTGGCCAGAGCTCAAGCACCCTCAACCCTAAGACGGCCCCCGACGCGGTGACATACACTCTATGTTCCAGGCCCTGCAGGTGTCTTCATTCAGAGAGCAGCGAGCGGCGGCAGCACGAGTGCGATCCCCGAGGTGCGACCCCCTCAAGGTCGCAGGATCCTGCACAATCCTCAACCGCTGCAGGCGGTCTAACATATCAGACTAAAATTAAAAGGGCGGGTTTTGGCGGGAGAGCTTGAGCATGAGCGGCTATGGAAAAGACGGCCAGGCGGAGGAAAGGACGCGGGGGAGATAAATACAGTTTACAAACATACATTATCATCCCTCCTTCGTCCAAAGCACCCGGCCAGAGCTCAACCACCCTCAACCCTGAGGCGGTCCCCGACGCGGTGACATACACATTATTTTCCAGGCCCTGAAGGTGTCTTCATTCAGAGAGCGGCGAGGGGCGGCAGCACGAGTGCGATCCCCGAGGTGCGATCCCCTCAAGGTCGCAGGATCCTGCGCAATCCTACTCTCCTACTCTGGTAAAATCGCCAGCCCCCTTCTTTCTTGGGGCGGGTGGGAGGGTCCCAAAAAGTTATCGCTTAGGCCTTCTACGAACAGGTTTAAAGTCGCGCACTGCTGCGCTGGTCTCCTGGGGGCCGCTCCCGAGAGACAGGCGGGCGCAATCGCCACGGTGGCTTCCTGGGTCCACGCGCGCCAAGAGTCCGGCAGAGACGACGAGGTGGGAGCAGGCTGGCGACCTCAGGAGCTTCAAAAAATGCTTGTGCGGCGCACTCCAGAACTCAAGTCCTAGCTCACTTTGCTGGGGAGTCAGACTGGCGCGAGCCTCCACTATCTTGTGAGCTGTTGTGTAGCGCTGCACGGACGAGAGTGACGGCCAAAGTCCTCGGCGCCGGCAGCTCTCGAGCGCCCCGCCGCGCGCCGCGAACTCTCCAGCAGCTGCGCGCCGCATGTTGCGCGGCGTGCCGAGGTGGCTCAGACCGAGCCTCATCATACGAATCATCCACTGCCGTCGGCACTCCGAGACACTCAAAGGGAAGACCACATCACCCGAGTCGCAGCCCTAGGTGAGACCTCGAAGCAGCGCCGTAGTCGTAGGCGATCCCACGTTCAGGCCCTGGTTGGAGCCCGTCTTCACTTCTTCTCCTCGGCGGCGATCTCCAAACACCACTGCCAGATCTTCACCATCAAAGGCCAGATTCTCCACTCTCAGCGAAGGCCAGTCTTGTTCACGGCAGAAGGTGTCGAACGTGAAGAAGGCGACGCAAGCTGACACCACCTTTCCTCCCTCCAGCAGGTCGGAGACCAGGAGACCCACCACCTCGCGACAGAAACTCCCGCCCTCTTGTGACATCTTGAACGCCTGCCAGGCCGACAGGGCTTGCGATGGAAGGGGCAAGTCGTGTCTTTGCTCGGGGAAGATGTGAACAAAACCAGACAACAAGTGGCCGCCATGAATGTGTGACAACCTCTTAGAGTAGCACAGATACGACATGCACGCAGCAAGTGCTCGATCTCTTTCCCCATGCGTCTCGAAAGGTACTCCGTGCTGACGCACATCCTTCAGCAACATATACACCCACTTCGCATAGATCCTGTTGGTGCTGTCGGCGACTTTGTGCACCAGCAACGTGTTCACCAGCAGCTCGAGATCATGGAAGGGGTAGTCACAGTGGCGATCCCAAGCCCGTGAGCCCCTCTAGCGGCGCGAACGAGGACGCAGGCTTGGGCAACTCGACATGTCGTTCCTCGCCTGCCAGCTCCACACTTGGGGGTCCGCCTTACGTCCGGCATCCACCTGCAGCACCGTCGTGAGCATCGCAATCCAGACTACCAGTGGTGGCCTGTTCGCTGGCGGTGCCCTGGAAGCCTCTGGAGTCGTGCCTTCACCGTCCGCGGCAATCCGCGCGCCTGGGCCTTCCCCTTCTTGATCGTGTCCAGGTCTGGCCCAAGCGCTGCTCCCCGTGAGGGGCCGTCCGCCGCGTTCCGCTCGGAGCTGACCCAGCGGAACTTTGGGCGAATCCCCAGCACCAACTGGATGATCCCACTCACTCTTGCCTGCCGCAACAGTGGCCAGGACGACGAGCGCCCCTTGCTCAGGCAGCCCATCGTCACCAGGCTGTCGGTGACCACGACGACTTTCTGGTGCCAGTTCCTCCGACAACGCGCTAGACGCCGCAGCACCATCACCACCGTCCTGCACTCCAGCACGTTCTGGTGCTCCTCGCGATCCCAGGTACCCGAGACCACCAGGTGCCAGCGCTCCACGTGCGCCACTGAATCGGGCACGTCCTCGGCCAGCGCCAGCCCTCTCGCTCCCAGCAGCAGGGGCCCCTCGGCCCTCAGCACCGCCCCAGGTCTGGCGATCAACGGCGCCCTGGGCGCCACCAGCCTCGCATACTCCTCGCACAGCTCGTCGGGGTATAGGGCGCGACACCTTTGTCCAGCCCCATCCCACCTTGTCTGCATACTCCGGAATGCCTTTCGGCACGCCTCCCCTCAGAGACCGATGAGGCCGCCCAGTGCGCGCACAGCAGCTCGCGCGTCCATGGCATCGCCGACCGAGCGCCGTCAACTCCGCAACGTTGGTGAGCACCCTGGTCGGCTTCCTCCACTCTGTCCCGAACACGCAGAAGTCCAGGTAGATCAGGCGCGCGCCCTCCGACTCCATCACGTCCTTCAGCGGCGGGAACATCCAGCACAACGACGAGGCGGGGTTCTCCATGCTGAAGCCCACGTCCCGCTTGATGCACTCCAGCATCACCTCCACCGCTATCATCATCAAGTATGCGCCGTTGTCCGCCTGCTCCCGCTCGTCCCCGCTGAGACCCGCGAGGCCCCAGATCTCCGTCGCGCTCGCAGCTTGGGCACGCGCGCCTGGGACCACGTAGCGCAGGGCGGGGCCAGATGCACGAGCCAGTAGATGCCCCTGGCCAGGTCGACGAAGAGCCTCCCCAGGTTCGAGAAGTCCCCCAGGTCGTAGCGGGCCCCCTGCTCGATCTCCCAGGGCTCCACCCAGCTCAGGCGGGCTCGCCCGATCGCCGCCGACAAGCGAGCCGAACCAGCGAACAGCTCGCAAAAGCCAGCGGCCCCTTCTCGAGCATCGCGCGCATGCTTCTCCCTCGCCTGATGCTGCCAGGTCGGGGTGACGTAGTCGAGCTCGTCCTCCTCCACTCCCGAGTAGGCCTCGTGAAGCTGCGTCGACCACCCTTGCTCGTCGCCCGCCTCGCAGAGGGCCCTCATCTCGCCCACTTCCGAGCGGCTCGCCACGATGCCGAAACCGAGGCGGCTCGCGTCCGTCATGAAGATCCACTCGTGCCACTCGGGCCCCAGGAAGGTCCCGTAATAGACCGACAAGGAGACCATGACAAAGCACCCGTCGAGGACCTCGTCCCACAAAGGGGCCTCCTGCTCGCCTCGGTGCTCCTGGATCCACCTGTAGACATGGCGAGGCACACTCATGGCCCCTCTCGCGCAGGTGAAGATCCACGCCCAGAGACCCATCAGCGACTCGACCGCCGCGGGGGCGGCCCGATCCTGCTTTAGCAGCGCTTCCGTAGCCAGCACCGCCACGCGGATCTTCTCCTCCACCACCTGCAAGACCTTGCTGTCCGCGTCCAGGGTGACGCCAAGCGAGCGCTCGAGGCCCCGCCCGACGTCCTCCTTGTGAGCCGACAGCCCGACCGCCTCCAGGGCCCGTCGGGCCCTCGCTCCGTCCTCCTTCGCCTTGAGCTCCTCCACCGCGGTGCTCTTTGGCTCGAGACGGAACCCTGCGTAGTCGTCGATGAAGATCCAGTGCAAGAGCGACTCGCGATAGAACTGGGGAGGGGGGGCGCCACGCTGCGCCCTTCCTGCCACGCTCAGCCCGCCCTCGCCCGCCATCACGTCCTGCAGGGCAGGGTGGGCGAAGAACACCGCCCACGCGAAGCCCGCGGGCAGCGCCCGCAAGCAAACTCGAACTCCACCTCCGAGTCGCTCGACGAGGTCCTGTCGTCCTCGCTTCTGCAGGTGCGCCCGCAACTCCTCCCCAGACACGCCCTCGAAGCCGAAGTAGCCCCACAGCCCCTCCGGCAAGAGCAGCTTGTAGAAGAACTCCGGCACATCCCCGACGAAGCTGGTCACCTCCAGGTCCCCACGCACGCTCGAACTCAAGTCGACCCCGCACAAGGCCGCGGCCGAGCCCATGGCGACCCAGGGCGGACTCCTGAACCTCATGTTGGACCTCCTCGTGTCCCAAATCAGCCTCGAGCTCCGCTGCCCCGTCTTCTCGTCGATCTTCTCCAGGACCGTGAAGACCTTCACCTCCTCCACCACCTCGTCGCACATCCCAGGCATGCCCGGCTCGGCCAGCCTCTCCAGCAGATCCAGCTTCACCTGCTTCTGCTTCAGGCTGGGGTCGCTGCACGGCTTGATCATGTCGTAAGCCGCCCAGTCTACCTCGTTGTCGCCGAGCACCATCGTCTTGATCGGTTCCCTCAGGTACGGGCGACTCGACGGTGACATGGCCTCGATCGGGATCTGCACTGACCCCAGCGGCGGGAGGGGCACTTCGTTGACCTTCATAGGACACACGTCGCCACGCTGCGGCCCCGCGGCCGCCCCCTCCTTCTCCATCGCCTGATGCCACCCGACGGCCCGCGACGCCAGCTGCTTCAAGACTGGCGCTCCGTCGGCGAGACTTCCCCGCGATGCTCGGGCCCGCCAGCGACTCCAGAGGTCTCGCACCACCTCCCTCTGAGCGGCCGAGGTCCCCCTCCACGCCGAACGAGTCCCTCTCAGAGTCTCGCCCCTCGCCCCGTCCAGCACCCCGCGGTGCATGTGCGAAATGGCGTTCACCGACGTGTTGACCCTCCTGATCGTCAAGCCAGTCTGCGCACTGGAGCTCCCCTCCTCCAGGCCCCCCTCCCACGCAGAAGGGATCGCGAGGCACTCTGCACAGAGGGTCTCGGATCCGAGCCCCCGCACCTGCGGGCCTCCGCGTTGAACCCAGGGTCATCCCGAAGCACGCGCTCCCGACGACAAGGGCCACCGACTCCGGCAGGCTGAAAAACTTTGCGCACAGAGCCCGCGCCGAAGTCGCAGAAGGGGTCACTCAGGACCGTCACCAAGATCACGAACTTGAGCAGGTATTTGAAGAGCACAAAGCAAAATCGGCGACTCTCCGCACTTGCCTGCACCCCTCCCGCCGCTGGAGAGGCAGGCAACCCCTACTCGGAGCTGTCCTTGCCGCCGTCGGGAAAAGCCTTGTCGAGGTACTTGTTGAACAAAGCCTTCCGCTCCAAGCGCTTGCGGACCTCTTCGCCGGCATCCGCGATGGCCCAGGCGTCGCTGTCCAACGCGACCGCGTCGTACTCGTCCGCGAGCTCCCACCGCACCTTGCTCTTCCAGCGCTTCCCACCTTCACCACGCGGCTGCTTCCAGTCACTTTGCTTCTTCACATTCTGAAACGCACGGAAGAGACCGCACAGCCGCCTGCAGATGACCTCGACCGCTTGGCTGTTGACCATGTCCTGGTCGGCATTCAGCGTCCTGTCCAAGATGGCGGCCGTCTGCGCCATCTCGCTAGCCGCGTGGCATGACTCCAGCTCCTTGGACCGAACATACTGCTGAACCTGGAACTTGGCACTCGTCCCGAACTTGCACACGCTATCGAGGACCATTGGAGCAATACGAGATTGAGACGGGCCGATGCTCCAGTCCGCGTTCTCGTGCCGCTTCAGCTGGGAAAGCATAGCGGCTCGCGGGTCACGAGCCTCCTGCTCCAGCTCCTGAATGTAATGGTCAACCGACTTCCCAGGCTGCCCTTGCGAGACGAAGTTCTTCACGGCCGTCGCGCTCAGCCCGTCCAGCGAGGTGGCCACTTTTCCTCGCGCAGCACCGCCTGGGCCCCCCTGATCGTCCGAGACCTGCTTCTCATGCGCCACCAGCCTGGCCATCAATTTGTCGATGCCCCTCCTGACCGACTCATCCTCCTGAGCAGTTTTAAACTTCGCGTCCCCCTCGTCACCACTGTCGCTCGTCTCCTTGGCCGAGAGCCTCGCGGTCTGACTCTGCAGCTCCGCCTGCTGCTCAAGAAGCATCCGCGTACCTGGGTGCCTCATGAGCCCGTCGTCATCATCAGTGTCGGAGGCGGCCGTGCCGAGGTCAACCGAACCCTCGCTGTCAGAGTCCGCGACGAAGCCGCCCCCGTTGAAACGCTTCTTCTTCACATCACAACCACCGAGGGAGCAAACCAGCATAGCAACGAACCCCAGGGCCAGAGCCCAAGATCATCGAATCAAAGACTCCCTCTTCCCAACGCTCAACGAAATTATCACAGGTATCCGTCACTCTGTCAGCCGTCTCGGAAGCCGACCTCAGAACATGCATGCTGTCGTCGACCAGCTCGCCTATCCCGAAGAACTTCCACGCCTTGCATGTCAGCAAGCACCCCAGGCCGAAGGCCCCCACGAACTTGTAGCTCCACACGGCCCCGCCGACCGTCACCGCGGTCTGCGCGAGCCACCAGACAAAGTTTGACTTGCTCGACCCTTTGCCCTTGGAGGACCTGTTCCCTTTGTGCTTGATCTTCTCCTTCTCCGGCTTGGCCAAGCCCGTGGGGATCGAGAACCACGAGTCCCCAGCAGTCCTCCTGATCAGCTTCACCGAGTCTGCCTCCGCCTTCTCCTTCTGCTCCGCCGTGAGCCCGTCGAAAGGGGCCAGCTGCCACCTGGCCTTGGGCTTCGCGTGGATCCGCTGCGACCTGAGGTCCTGCAGCTGCACCCGCTTGGCGGGGTCGACCACCGTCCACGTGCCGACCTTGCCCGGGACGGGATGCACCAGCATGAGGACCACCGCCGCGTCGCCCCCCGTCTGCAGGCACGCTCGATTCCACTTCTTCCACACCATCTCTAGGACCGAAATCGGCAGTCCTTTGGCCTCGACCCCAGCGATCAAGATGGAATCAATCTCATCGCCGAAGTCGACACCCTCGCCCACGGACCCCGCCCAGTCGAAGCCTGAATGCAGGGCAAACTCGGACCCCCCCTCCGCGTCGCACTCCTCTGAGTCGGCCTGCCCGCCCCCACCGCCCCACGGCCGATTCTCGTTGAAGACGAGGACGAGCAGGCTGGAAAGCAAACAGAAATACCTGTTCGCGATGGCGGCCCGCCTCCTCCCTCGCCAAAGGCTGGGAGAGCTCAAAGGAAGAAGGGGGCTTATCCTGAGAGCTTGAGCATGAGCGGTTATGGAACAGACGGCCAGGCGGAAGAAGGGACGCGGGGGAGATAAAGACAGTTTACATCCATACATTGCGCATCAAGGGCGGAGAGCCTTCGGGGGCCATCATTGGCCTCAGAGACCGCAATGGCGGCCAAATTTCTCACGTGGGCTTTACGAGGCGCTTCCACAAGAAGGAAAAGTCCGAGCCGAGGAATAATAATAATAATAATAATAGTCGTAACACATCAGCAGTTGCGGAGGTGCCTGCGCAGAAGTGGCACAGCAAGCACTCGAGGGCGATGGTTGCGCGCATCGCCCTGGACCAAGCGGTGCCCCACCTGGGGAAATCCTTCAACGTCATGGCGGTGCGCGTCCACCACGCTTTGGTCAACCAAGACTCGGGCGTGACGAGACTCTATGAATTCTACGCGTGGTTCATCGAGTACGTCGCGAAGTGGGGCGTCAAGGTCTGCGTGGGGGACTTCAACGCGCGCATGTTCCAGCTCGTGTCGCGGCGCCGCAGTCGCGGAGTCACGGCGGGCGTCGCCGCGCGGACCCCCTGGGAGACAGCGGGCGGCCAGCCCAGGGCAGACAGCGTGGCTACTATGTTCGTGAGTTGCCCTGGGAAATACGAGCTTCGCCATGGCCTGGGCGCCCTGCACGACGGCCCTGGCGGGTTCTTAACAAGCTGGCCTGACACATCTTTTTACAAATTCGATTACACGAATGGTCCTGGGAAGATGCTGGAGACTTCCTTGCCCGAGGCTGGAGCCACCCCAGACAAGCTTCGCGACTTCGAGATGCCATCTGACGCCTCCGAGGCCGCAGTTGCGCATCTCGATCGAAAAATGGCACGCGGTGCACGGGGCGACTGGACGCCCCGCCCCTTCCGGGCCAGGCAGGGCAAGTTGGGCGACAAGATCTGGCAAGGCTCCGTCGGCAAGGCGCGAAACGGACCGCACTTCCCCCTGGTTGCTTTCACCCGCAACGAGGGCCGCAGGTCACCGGGGGCAATTCCCTTGAGGGGCGAAAAAAACGGCGGCGGCAGGAAGACAAAGGTGCCCGGAAGGGCGGCAAGAAGGGCAGCGAGAAGGGCGGCGACAAGGACACCGCAATTGCGGGGGAGGGCGCCCGGACTAACACTGCCCAGAGGGGAACCGCATGTGCGGGGAGAGGCGCTGAGGCTGAGCGACCTTGGACACCGCAGTGGCCGCAAGCTGCCGACGGCCACGATGCGACCACTTGTTATGCCGCAGTGGCGGTTCGGTCCTCTGGCGCCAGCGGAAGCGGCGCGCGGGGGGCGGACGATCCCGCGAGGGGATGGCACGATGTTTCCACTTGGGGCTGGGGCTGGGCGGAATGGCGCGCTGATGGGTGGGAATGGTGGCGTGATGATCGCGCCGCAGTTGCGGACCATGCCGCGGAAGGCTCGCCTCCTCAGCGTACTCGCGCGTGGGCGGACCTGTCTGACCAGACGCAGAGCGCGGGCTCCTCGGGGCCGTGGAACGACCGCGCCCCCTGGACTCACGAATCGAAGCGTTGGTAATGGCCGCAGTTGCGGGCAAGTGCAGCATGGAACTTGTGGCCGCACTTGCGGACAGCGCTTCGCCCGGAGTTGGAAAATCATCATTCTCGTCGTCGTCATCTTCGTCATTAATCGTCATCACCATCATCACCATCATCCTCCTGCAACTGCTGCCCCCCATGTCGCGTTGTGAGGGAAGCGTTCAAAGCAGCCTCCTAGGACTGCTTCGAAGCTTTCAAAGCAGTCCCAAGGGACTGCTTTGAAGCGACGCAGCGTCGCACTTATATAAAGGGCTTCTGGATTATGTTCAGAAGCTCCAAAAATCTTGTAGCCACCAGCGTAAGCAATCAATTGCAACTTCATATCTGGGCGGCAGTAACAACTGCGCCTGAAACTGCACGCGGTAATACCTTTAGAAAGGACATGACCCTCACAATGCTGTTCCCAGTGCGGCCCAGAATCAAAGTGGCCATACAGCAAAAGAATGCGGGGCACGCGGGATCCCGCACGCCTCGCCAAGATTCGGGCTACTCTTCCCAGCGGGAAAAATCCATATGGGCGCGCCGCCGGGCTGGGACTGGGCGCGGGCCCGCTTGGCGCCAGCCCGCTGTATTTCACGGTCTTCAAGCAATATGTAAATATCTGCTTAGCGGCCTGCGTCCTAACGGGGCAGCTGGGAATTTCCTGGGAAAAGATCTACGTATTTGTTGCCCCTGAACACCCGACCCATCAAAGACAATCCGACCTGAGGATGTTTGCTCCTTATGTCCCACAAGCAATTCCGAATTCTTCTCTTTCGGGGTAGCAGAAAGACGCCCGAAATGTGCCGTCTTGCCCTGAAGTTGGGCCACTACATCATCGAATTCTCGACTCCCTTATCGTCCCAAGTACCGATCGCTCTGAGGCGGCCCCGTTCGGCCCTGAGTGCTTTCTGGGCATCTGGATCACCCAGCGCTTCGGATTTGGAAACAGGTGGGCCACGGCAGCGTTAATCTTCTGCTCGGAAGGAGTATCAAGGACCTCAACAAAATCGCCAACGACGCAAATTTTGCACGAGAGCGGGCTGCAACGGAATGTAACATCAAATCGTACCTTCTCAATGAGTAGGGGCGAAGGTCGCTGAAGACTGCGGCGGCATTCTGCGCGCGCTGCGCTGCGAAGCGGCGGCCGCCGGACTCTCGGCCAGGCCTGCCAGATGATTCCTGTTGAGTAGGGGTGCGGGGGGGGGGCGCCGCAGGTTGAACTAGCAACGCCCCCGTTCCTAAGCGTTGCTCCCCCGTGCCACGTTCGTTACCGCAAATTGCCTTCACCGCCCGCATCTCTGTCTGGCCCTGGGTCGGACTCCGCATCCGAACAACGTTCACTTGCACCAGCGGGCTCCGCCGGCGGGTTAACGTGGAGCTCTACTCCAAGGCCCCGAAGCAGTGCCAGACATGGGCCCGGGCCATCAATCCCGAAGACACCCCTCTCAACGGCGCGGCGACGGACAGGCTTGCTCACATGAGACCGCAATTTGAATCATTGGCCCAGAATTGCGGGTTAACGGGTGTGCATACGGAACCGTTGTAAGGGTTCGCGCGCGCTGCAAATCTTCCTCCGACCCACTAGCGGGAACTTCTCTGCGAGTTCATGCTTCATTAGGCTCGCAACGACACGGTGGCATTCGTAATATTCCATGGCATCTAGGTCTTGCGTCGCGCGCGCCAACAACTGACCGGGATCAGGGAAGTATCTCAAGGGGCTTAACCGCGGAGAAACTGGATTGGCGACCCAAGCGATACCTCGCATGACGAAGCCCTAACTTACTCCGATCATCAGAATGATCGCCCCTGTGGGGATCGTGGCCATTTACGCCCGCAGGAACCACTGCCAAATTCGAACCCGGACTCTAATCAACAGAAGCGCCGTCGCCATCCAGGGGGGGAGGCGGCGGCGCTGGAGCAGGGCGATCAAACAAATCGCCACAATTTGCGGGCGCAGGAATAACCGAATCATCCGCGGCCTCAGGCGCGCTGTCTGATGAGCTATCCGCGGTGTCGCCTGGCGGCGCAGCGATCGAGGTCGCCTCGGTTGCGGCCCTCTCGCATGCCTCTTTCATTGCAAACCTCGGCGCTGGATATTCAGCATGGCCATCGAGAGTGTCGCTGTAAACCTGCTCTGATTTCCCAGCGACGGGCAGGGTGCCGGGGCCCGCCCCGCCCCCCCGCGAGTTGTGGACATGCCAGGTAAGACCCTGAAACCACGGCGGCACAAGTCTTGGCCACACGGCATCCTTACTCGGGCGGGGGTATATAGCGGATCAGAGAACCGAAGGGCAGAAGAGGGAAATCAAATAAAGAGCCCAAGCGCGCTTGCCCATTTGATTTCCCCGCCTAATCCCGCCGCGCAATGTGAAACAGACAACGGCATCGCGCCGCGTGCGTCTACAGCGGCGGCGGGGAACCAACAGCCACTAACAGGGCGCGGGTGTTCACCTGGGCCATGCCGCCCGAAAGTTCAGCAACAGCCATGAGCTTCTCGTTGCCGGGGCTGGTCGCATGCAGCGCCATCGTGAATCCAAGACAAGCAAATGCAAGCTCCTTAGCGCCATCGGTGCAACATTATTTCGACTCCCTTTGGGGGATCTAAGATTACCTCGGGCATTGCAAACACGCGCTGCCGACTTGTCACTAAGTCCTGCACGGAGGTGAAATTCGCGAAACGATCGCGGAACGTCGCGCGCGGAGCGTCCCCGCAGAGTCCCTGCGAAGTTCGCAAGCCACTGATCTATCGCGGTGAGTCGTCCGTAACACGCGGGACCAGAGTACACACTGCGAAACCTTAACCTCGCAGTGTTTGCTCATTCTCTGCTGCGTGCGCAGAGCCCAAGCCAAACTGCACGCGGGGCCATCGGGGTTCTTCAGGGGTGGGTGGGCAGATGTGAAACAGAGACTGCGTCTTGTTTGAGACGCTCAACATTCCCTATCTCAACGTCCACGCCTGCTGAGCTGGGCCGACAGGCGGCTCGTCGACGCCGACGAAGTCGACGCCGCCACCTGCATCGGAAACGTCGGGCGCTGGGGTAGACTCGAAGAGCGGCTCGCTTTCCCTGCCCCGAACGCCTCCGACTTAGCCGGCGACGACGGCGCTTTCATCGCAGCCCTGGCAGCGCGCGTTTTTCAAGCAAGTTCTCGAGTTGATTGAATCGGATCGCAGACGCAAGTGATGGGCCCGCAGAGCCAAATTCGAACTGCGACGCGTCGACCGACTCGGTCGGTCGACCGCGCTCGCAACTGCGAGCGGCAATCCGCTCTCGCGCGCGCTCGTCGCTGGTCGCGCGAATTTGGACTTCGCGGGGCAGGGCCCCCCCAGCGCATTCCGCGCCGCCAGTCAATGCCTCGGCGCCAGGCACCGCGCGAGACCACCTCTCGAGAGCAGCAGCCCCCTGGGCGACCGCGCAGCCCCACTGATCCAACGCCTGCTCTGCCTGAAAGGGTTAAGTAAGGGATCTGACCCTCAGTGGGCAGGTTCACTCGGCGACCGCTGGGCGGCAGCGAGTTGGGGCTTTGGCTCGCGGGCCGATGAAAGATAATGCCGCGAGCAACGCGCCCCCCGCCCACTGAAATCACGCTGGGGGTCTCTGGCCTGACTGTGGCTTCAAAATGGCCACCCTGCGTTCAATTTGGGGCGCGCTACGCTCGCTGTAACTCGGGCCATTCTGGGCCCCCAGGCAGCTTTCAAGGTGATCCCAGAAGACAACCTCAGAATAATACCAATAGCGCCACCGCCGCTAATGAAATTCCCCGATCTAAGGTTGAAGCCGCAGCCGGCGTCACCAACGAAACGGATCGGGGGGCAGCGCGGGGGGCCGCGGGGGGAACCATGCGGGAGACCATGCGGGAGATCAGACCAGAGACCACACGGGAGACCACGCGGAAATCCATGCGGCAGATCGCGCGGGATGACCCGAACCGAACCAAAGTCCCGACCTGTTTCGCCCCCAGCGGCCAAGCCGCTCTGGGCGGCCTCCCCAACATATCAATTTTCCCAATGACGGCAGCGATGCCAGACCCCATCCCGCTGGTCAGAGACTCTCAACAGGGCCGCCAGGCACGAAGCGCTTGACTTCGGGCCACCCGAGCCCACTGCCTCCCTGGGAATATCCGCCGATCTCCGCGGCGCGAGGGCAGCCCCCTAGGGCTGCGGCGACGAATCTTCCTCGGCGCGAGGGTGGGCTCTTTGGTCGATGGGTGAATCTGAGCAGACACGCCACGCGAAACAGAACGCTCTGTTTTCACACAGCTGGCATGGGGGACACCGCCGCATGCAAGGTTGATGGCAGCCCGGGGAAGCAACGTATTTCGCGCGGCGACAGAGTACCTCCTCTCCGACCACGTCTACAGTAATGACAGGCACAGTCCCAATGTAGGGAGCGGGCCCAATTTGGCCAGCAGCCTTTGAACACTTGGATGTTGTCGAGCCGGCCAGCAGCTCGCAATGCGTGCTCGATCCAATGTTTGTTTTGGACTCCGCCTGGGATCATCCGGGGACGCCCGCAGGACGAAAGGGCGAAGAGGGGGGGGAGGACGCAATCAACGCTACGTGGCAAACCTGGCGCGACGCGCGCACGCGCGGCACAACTCACTGTCAGTCGTGCAAAATAGCTGCGCCCTGCGGCAGTCGCTGCGTTCGACGGCCGGTGGGCGCAGCTGGACATCGCATGGCGACTCGCCAGGGCAATCGTGGTAATGCTGACGACCACCGGGAGCGTTGCAAGGCGGCTCAGCACTGGGGCCGCCGAGCCGGGCGACCCGGACAGCACGATCCACATCATGGCGATCTTCTTCAGACAGAGGTGCATTTAGAAGATTTTGTTTGCCACCGTCGTGACCAAGTGCTTCAAGAAGGACCTCGCACTGGTCGCGTGCAGCGACAGGTGCAAGAACGCCGCCGTCGCCCTGCGACTGGCCCATGGCAGGGGCGAAGACTGGAGCGCGCTTGTTAAGGGCAGCGAAACCATGAGCCATCCCGGGGAGACTTCCACAATGAACAGGAAGAGGAGGCGGACCATGAATAGCAAAATCATCATGGACATCGGCGTTGGTAGCCACGCACGCGCCGGTCCAACGCCTGAGAGGTCTTTTTCCAAGAAATTGTCCGACGAAGCCTCGGTGACGTGCCGCGCGAGATTGTGGGCCTGCCCGAGCCGGGCAAGCTTCTTAGCGGAACCATCCAATAGCTGGGCACCGCGTCGCAGCGCACGGCCAGCTTGCTCGAGCCCATCGAAGTGGCGGCCCGCCACCGCCGAAAGCTCCCGGAGCAGCCGTCCATGGAGTTCGCCGATGATGGCATGGGAGGCCGCCGCCATCTGCAAGGGAAACAGAGATGGCAACCCAAAGAAGGGGAGGCGCGATGGCCATGCAGCCATGCCGAACCTGAGCCAATAATGGCCACGGATGTGCCCGATCTCATCGGAGCGGAGCAGGCAACCAGGCCTTGGCCAAAAAGCGGCCCAGGTGGCACCGACGGTAAAAGCGGGGGCCCTGCGACGCGCAATGCGGAATGTGCAGCGCGGCGGAATTGGCAGGGCCCCAGGATTACATCTGCCCCTCCGAACGCCATTATGAACAAAGGCTGTCACCAACATGAGAGCCAGGGGTAGACGAGGCACCCCACCAAGAAGACCGGCGGCTAAGCAACCGATCCCCGGGGGCATCCATCACTCGCGCCATGGAGTGTCGGCGCGGAACAAACGGCGCGAGCCAAAGATGCACTTCGCGCTCTCATGCCAATGCCAATATAGCGCGTTGCCCTTTCCTCCGCCTGTTCGACCATTTTCTCCGCCTCCTGTCTGACTGCCGCTCCGACTGCCGGCGTCGGATCCAAAGAACGCATTGGCCTCGACATGGGCGCGCAAAAACTCGAATGTCGCTCTCGCCTCGGCGCCGCGCAAGCTTCGCGTGAAAATGGCGTTCCCGACGCGGCGCGGGGCGCATTTCGCCCCCCCGCGTCGTCGGGGCGGCGCCGCGCGCGAGCGGGCGGCTTGTCGCCCTCGCCAAGCTCCGCGCAGAGTTCGCCGGCAGCGGCGCCCCCGCGCGGGCGCGGCGCGGCAGCGGAGGGAGGCAGCGCGAGACCCCTTTCCCCTTTCCCCAGCGTCGCCCGCAGGGGCCGCCCCGACTCGCTGCTGCGCCTGCGCCCGCTGAACCAGCGCAGCCTGGGATTTTCTCGCGACCGCAGGGGCGCCATGCGCTTCGGTTCGGGCGCGCCCCCCTTGGGCCACGCATTTGCGCGCGACTTCTTCCTTCGCGCGCCCCTCGCGAATGCGGTCCGCTGTTTTCCTTGGCGAAGTCGAGCACCGGGCAGCCCTGGGCGCGGCAGTTTTCGCCACTTGCGTTCCCAACGTCTGCGCTGACTCAGCGACGTCATTCGCGAATCAAAATGGAAATCTTCGCGCTCGCGATTCGCGTTTCTGCCGCTGGGTAATCGACCACTCGTAGGTCCGCATCGCGTTGCCGGTTTGTTTCCGCGTAAAGATCGCGCATGGCCGTGGCATTCTACATCGCGAGCAAATGCTTCATCTGCCCATGAAAACTAGCATGAATAGAGGCAGCCATTTCAGGAAGGCCCTTGCCCTCTGCCGCCGTGCATGTCGCGATGCACGGCCATCCGCCCGTTGTATAATACATAAATAACGGTATGGCGCATGTTTCTCTATGACTTTGTTGAGGAGATCGCGGCTGTTCTAGCGTTGCCCGCGCCCTGATCGAATGGCAACCCTCGCGCGGGCGGCGCGAATCTTTTCGCGGCCTGTAAACAATCGGACTTCGTTCTGGGCATCCCGCGTCACCCTGCCCACCTGGGCGACCATGTGGATTTGCCGCGCGGGCCGCTCCCGCCACTGACGCACCCCGTTGGATTTTTCCGTGGAATCCGACGCAATGAGCACGGCAAGGCGCTCGGGCCGCCCTGAATCCGTCAAGTTTGCAGCGTCGGCGCTCGGACCCAAAGCTTCCGCGACCCATGGCTGCGCCCCCGCGGCGTCGGGCGAGGCCGAAGACGTCGCGCGCGCTGGAAGCAGCTTCCAAGACTGGAGCTCATTGTGGCCCAGGACGGGCCCCAACTTCACCGAGGCGGCTCGACCTGCCTGTTGCCAGTGGTCAAGGGGATCAGGCGGAGCCGCGCGGGCGTCTCCTCCGTCGCCACTCCTTCTGGGATACCCATCGACGGAGCCAAAGACAGAACGGCGGTTGTCCTTGCCCCCGTCGCCCTCATCGTCGGGATCGCCCCCGCCACCTCCAGCGTCGCCCCGGGTTGAACCGGACTCGACGGGGAAGCCGGCCAGGTTCTCCCCCGCCCGCGGGGGGCAGCGCCGTCGATGGACTCGGCGAATTTACCGGCCGAAACTGCGTGTGATGCGCCGCAGTGGGGACGCGGGATCTGTCCTCGAGTGCGCGTTCTGACATTGATAAGGGGCGCGCGCCCTGTAAGTTCTGGCGTTTGATAATGGAAGAGCTCGTTGAATCGCCCTCTGGTCGAGCGCCTGTCTCGCGTTCTGCAGCCCCTTCCTTTCTTCAAAGATTCGATCCAACATCCCTGTCTGCGCGGGGGGGACGCATGGCCCCGCGCGCCGATGCCCCAATGACGAAACAACGTTTGTTTTCCATATTATTCCAAGCGTTTCTGTTCTGCCTCTGCCAAAGCGCTTGCCTTTTCTGAGAACAAATCGCACGTCGCTTTGAGCCCGGGTCTAGGCGGCCCTTGGAACGCAGTCCTCATCTTTGGCATCGAACAAACTGGCACCTTTCAGAAAAGACATTGCTCCTCTGCCAACCGACTGAGTCGGGGCAGGGGTAGGCTGACCTGGCGACGAGGCCCGCGCACTCCTAGGGCGACACTAAAACCGCTGTCCAACAGGGTGCTCGACAGTACTGGGCAGCGGGGGATAACTTTTCTGGCGCCACAGGCTCGGCCTGCAACGCGGCCGGCCCCCCCCCCCCGCAGTCTCGCTAGCCCCTGGGATAATTCATTTGGGAAAAGGCTCAGTTTTGATCGTGCGTTCTCTTGCCTGATCATACATCCAATGATGTCGCTCGTTTCCTCGGGGGCGGCTCGCTCCTCGAGCGCCGCCGGCTGGCCCGCGGCGCGAGTTCACCCCCCGCCCTGCTGCGCAATATTCACAGCGCCTGAGCCGCCCTTTCACGAAGGACTTCCGCCATTTTCTGCTCAGCTCCCGACGCCGCCTCTCTGGCGGCACGCAGCTGCCGCTGCATCTGCCGCTGCTTTTCAGCCGCCGTTTCTGCCGCTCTGCCCCTCCCCCATGATTGCCAGTCTAGCTGCTTCCACGATTCTCATTTCACGTTCGGCACCCTGCAGTGACAGCTCAGCTGCCTCTGAGAATGCCCGCTGACTCAGGTGCGCCTGTTGCGCCATCAACATCAAGCGCGCTCTCTTTGTTTTTCTCTCTCTCTCTCTCTCTTTCTTTCTGGCTGCATCTGCTGTGGTCGTTCGTTCTGGCGTCGCTCACTTGCCTCCAAGTGCATCTTCACTTGGGCGACCACCTGATCATC
Source organism: Prorocentrum cordatum (assembly GCA_963575745.1). Taxonomy (NCBI): domain Eukaryota; class Dinophyceae; order Prorocentrales; family Prorocentraceae; genus Prorocentrum; species Prorocentrum cordatum. The sequence continues at coordinate 672,948 of CAUYUJ010018416.1, forward strand.
GGAGAATCTTGCTCTCGCAGCAGCCTTTGCTTGTTGCTTTTCTTGCCGCGCAAGGGTGGTGAAGCATTTGCAACTGTGATAGCGCATCTCGAGACAATCCGGACAAATCCAGCCGACGCCGCAACGTTTGCAATCGTCAAAACACGCTCCGCACACGGGTCAAAGACATGGACCATTCGCCCTTCCCGCTTTTCACGGGCAGCGACTCCCTGCCTTCATTGGACAGTTCGGTCACGGCGACCAGCAGCTCACCGGTATCCAACTTCAACTGGAAGAAGACTGTCCTGCTACTATAACTAGGGCTGCTCCTCAACCCGGGGCGGCCGATGATGGGCGATCCGAGCTTGACGCGTCCTAGCGGACTGGGGGGCGTCGATGGGGGTATCGTGGCATTCGAATCAATCCTCCACTTTTGGCGTTCCCTTGCTTCTTCCGTCTATTGATCTTGGTGAATTGACTCCGTCAAATAAGAGAATGGCATCATCGTCCATTCCGTCGGCTTCACGGGTGATGGGACAGTCGGACACCCATGCAAGACTCCTGGCTCAGTCGAAAATCTGCATAGGTGGCCATCTTTTCTCCATAGTGCTCTCTGGCCGCCCCTTCGGTCGTTTCGGAAACAACGTTTCCCCCGTGGGACCCCTAGGGTGTTCTGACAACTCGGGCTCACGGGGTTTCAACATGTCGATTGTGAGATCCCGACTTGTTCCGCTATCTGCGTCGGTCGGTGGTAAGATACCTGGGGGATGGTGAAACTGCCCCCCGCTGCGCCGCCCCATTCATCTGCCACATTCGGCGGGACATCATTGGAACTTCTGGTTAAATCTGCGGTTCCCACAAAATTATGTGCTGATCGAGCGACTAAGTCGCACGACTCGCCTTTTCAACGATGAACTCAATGAGATTATGTCCGTCCCAATCGAAGCACGGAGCACGACACACGCCCGCACACAGGCATCGTCTTGGGTGTTGCGGGTGCGGCGCCGGGGCGCCGGAGCGACAGAAAATGATGCCAGCTCAGTAATCCGATACGAGCTGGTACCAGTGTATGTCAATATGCCGAAGGCTCGCGTATCCTACCTCAATTCCACAGAAGGGCTGGGATTGACTAGATCAACCCAACCGGATACAGTGGAAATCTGAGTCTTCGTTTGGCGGGTGAATCGAAGGCACGTTGATTGGCAGCATGGAAGGAAAAACACGGAGCGGCTGATTTACCAGGTCGTTAACATGAACTGATCCAGGGTTTTCGGCTGATAGCCAAATATTTGCCAGAGGAGTCGAACATTCTGACAGTATGATTGGTATGTTGTCTTGTTCTACTATCATCAATGGGTACATCTCCCCAATAGGTTGGATCAGAAGATTCGACCTGGCAAAAGTAAAAGTTCGTCAATCGAAAGCGTACATCTAAGTGTGTGTAGGGAGGGGAGCCGGCCGACCGAGGGCGTGCCCCTTTTCCACCGAACTGTAGCCTCATAAGGCTGCGGATCAAATGTCGATGTCAGAAGATGATGTCGGCGACGGCGGCGGGAGACGACGAGGGAAGAGTCATCTTAACGCGTCGCGTTTGTGAGAAAAGGCGCGTCAACCGCAGTGGGGACGCCGGGTATGCAGCCCTGCGGCCAGGTCGCGCGCACCAATCAGTAGGCCGACCTCATGGAGGAAGCCAGCGGCGAGCAGAGAAGCCGAGAGCGGAGCGGATGGTGCAGCCCAGGAAGGCCTGCTAGAGCGACCACCGCACACCGCACGGGCAGGACGGGCCGGCGTCTGCCCAGGCAGGCCAGGGAGAGCGAATATAAACAGACACACACACACTATTCAAGATGAAGCGCATGTATCAAGCTCGAGCGCTGCGAGCAAAGGAAGGAGGCGCGACAAATCAGGAAGGGTGAGTCGAGTCCGCTACAGGTAGTAAGCCGTCGTGGCCAGACGGGGGGCCAGGGACGGCGTGACAGAACCGCGGCTGATCGCGCACACGACCGCACGAGGCAGGCCGTGCCGCAGCTATGTGCGCACACACGCGCACATAAGCACGTTGCATTATCTGGCGCGCCAAAGGGGTGCAGTCAATGGTTCGCAAGGTGCGCATGAGAGATATACCCAATGTAACGTAGGAGCGAAGCCGAAACTAAAACTCCAATACATCGAACTGAATCGACGGCTGAACAGAAAAAGACCATGTGGATACAGGGCGAACAGAAAATGAGAACACAACACACGCACGCAAGCACACAGACACACAGACACACACGCACACACGATGGTGCCAGGGAGGCCTCCTGGCACTTCGCCAGTCGGGGGCCTGTGGGCAACGAAGTGCATGAGCAGCAGCATCAGCAGGCACTTGCAGGGCGTCGCCATCGTCAGCAACATCAGTTACAGGAACTCGAGGAGGGGTGCACGAAGGAATTTGAAGAGGAGTGCCCAGAGGAACTTGACGAGGGGTGCACAGCCCATCGGTCTGAACGACTCAGCTATAGGAAACTGTCACATATCGACTATCTTCATCCGCAGCAGCTGGACCTTGCATTTCGATTCTGCGCCACCGTGAACGGCACCTCTGTGCTGACCGGTACACACTTGCAGAAACACTTCGCCGCCGTCAGGAGCATGGTTTGCATGATGTTGAGGAGGAGTGCAAATCACACCAGCACGAGCAGCACAACACTTCTAGAACAACATGTCACGTACCGGCCCACGCCATCGAGAACGAGGAGGATGGGGAGACGGATAATGATGTGGAGATCGGAGGGAGTGAGCAGGAGAAGGAGGAGGAGGGACAGAGGACGGAGGAGGGAGAGGAGGAGAAGGAGAGGAGGAGGAGATGAGAGGAGGGGGAGGACAGGGAGGACGGGGAGAGCAAGATGAAGACACCCTGATCCTGGGCAAGCACGTGCGGGCAAGGCGTACTAGATGGCGCTAGCCCGAGCCCGCGATCCGCGAGGCGACGAGACAAACGGCGCGGAGCGGGGCGAGCCAGTGGCCGCCGCTGCTCACGGCCCTGTCGGCACTGGCCTGCAAGTCTGCATGAGGACAAAATCCTCCTGCGGTGGCGGCTCCTCTGCGGCGGGCGTTGGCTCCAGGCCCGGCAGGGTGCTGGGCGCTGCGAGCCCGAAGCCGATGCGCTCGGCGCCGAGGTCGAAGACCGTGTAGTACCGCCGCAGCAGGGGCTCCCCCAGCAGCAGCGTGCGCTCCGCGAGGCCTCCGGCTCGGCGGACCGTGCCGTTGTGCAGGAAGCGGCCGGCGGCCGCCTTGGACTCCGTGGACACCGAGTGCAGCTGCGGCCCGCACCCCCCCGCCGCCCTCGCAGAGGGCCCAGCGTACTCGCGGGGCCCGAGCGTCAGGGTGGCGCCCCCCTCCAGCACGAGGTGCAGGTCCGGGCCCACCGCGCCGCTGCATGGGCCGCCCTCGGTCGAGGAGACGGCCAGCGCCTCCAGAAGTGCGGGCATCAGATCGGAGGGCACGCCCAGATTGGCCGAGCTGCTGTCCACGACGCCGCGGCAGCCCCCGGAGAAGCGCTCGCAGAGGCCGAGCGACCTCCCGCCCACGCGGATGGAGCTGATACCGACCTGCCAGAAGCCCTCCTCCGGGCGGGCCACGGGCGTCCACGAGAGTGGTGCGGCGAGCCGCGCCTCGTTGTAGCCGCCGAAAGAAAGCCGCCGAACCTTTTGAGTCACCGGCGTGTTAGCCGTTAGGCCCCCTCCCCCTCCCCTCACGGGGAGGGGGGGAGAGACGTCACAATCTGGAAGCGGGGGTGCTCGGGAATCCTGGGGAGGACTCGCGGAGTATACAGGAGGTCGGGGCCCCTTGCAGACAGGCCCATGACGGCCATCAGAGAGCGCAAACCATGCCTCAAGAGAGCCCCGGGAGGCCCTCTGGACGGCCAAGGGCGACCCCGGAAGGCCCAAAAAGCCAGAGAACAGCCAGAGGAGAGGAGGAGGCGTAGGAGGAGAAGAAGGAGGAGGAGCGGACGGAACGCTTGTCGGGCCGTGTCTCCCCACGAAGTGGTGTGTATCTCGGGAGCCGCGCCGTCGCCCACAAATAGGGCGAACTGGCTCGGCAACCCCGCGGCCTTGGCAAGCCGCCCGGGGAGGCTGAACTCTGGCCCTATGGATAGGCTCTCGAGGCCCAGGCCGACAATACCGTCGAAGGGCATGTCATCAAAGGGCCCACCACTGAGGTTGGTGGCCGCCACCAGGCCGACCTGCGCGCAGGCCGTGCGGACCAGGGGCCCCAGGCAGAGCGTGTCGCGGACCAGGTCGCCAGTCGCCCTGCCGGGTGCGGCGTCGTTACTGTCCAAGCGGATGTCTACCCGGTTGCCCCGCCTCCCCTCTGGCACATGGGCCCCGTCGAGGCGCAGGTCGACAGTTGGCGAGTAGCGCCTGTGCAGCAGGCACGGGGTCGCCTCGCACCTGACGGAGTCCAGGATTACCTGCCCCGAGCTGGTATCGAAAAACACCTCCATCCCCAGCTCGGCGCCGCCCGTGCCCACGCGCACAGCTCCGACGTAAAAGCTCTTCATCATCGGGGCAGTCCCGTTGTCAGCCTCGGACCCGACCTCGACGAGGCGCCGGACCAAAGGCAGCACCACTGGCCCCTGTTCTGCTGCCCCCCCACGCGTGCCCCGGCGCAGGAAGGCAGCGAGCGGCCCCACACCTGGCGGAGACCCCCCCGCGCGCCCGCATAGGGCTAGCGCCAGCGTCGCAAAGAGGGTACGGGCCATTCGGTGGGTCTTCGCTTGCACTGGTTCGCTCCCAGATGGTAGTGCGTTCAAACGTCGTGAATGTCAGGCAGCGCAGCTGGAGCCAGAAAGGCTCCAAACTACATGCGTAAGGACTGGCGTACGACATGAATGATGCGAAACAACGGGTAGGTCGGTCACGACATTTCCCATGCATGCGTTTAAGAACGAAAAGCCGGGCATGTCGGCCCAAAAAGGACTAGATGCGTCTAACCAAGCTGTAAATATCGAAGAGCACGTTCGTCACACAAATCCAACTCGCCCCCGCGTGCACGCGTTCAAACGTGTCGCTCCACAATCCGTTGAGCCCGAGCTTGGTACGCGATTCGGTTTGGAACTACCAGGAAGCTCAATTCGCAGACCGATCGTTACTTCAGGCAGCTGCAGAGATCTGTTTAATTATTCGTTCCTGGTTGAATGCATGACGATACCAGAGCGTCTCATCCAAACAGTTTAGGAGGGCTAACAGAAGAATCGAAGCTGAGACCCCGATGGGAGGGGCCATGTTGCCAGCAAGGTCAACGACTGTCATGGCAATTCCAGCAAACACCTTGTGGGACGGGACACTGTCGGAAAAAAATCCGTCGGCACCCAACAGAAACCTGATGTTCAGGCCAACAACGGCAGGGACGCACAGACAACAAGAACATATCCGCCGACAGTAGATTGTCCCAGGGCTGCGGCCACAACGGCGAATGTTCAAAACTGCTTGCCCTAGTTGTTCTGCCTTCCAGTGCAGTCCCCCAGCATCGGCGAATCCGAAATCAAACATTTCATTGTCATCTCCGTGCAACGCGACTGCGGCCAACCACAACAAATCCACCCTTCTGGGCAACGAAGGCGCGAATCACAACAAATCCAACCCTCAGGGCAACGAGAGCCAAGACCCATTGGGTGCGACCCCATGGGCAAACCCCGCATGTCCATCCCGCAAGGCATTCAAGAACGGGGCGTCATGGGCAATACCTTGCTAATCACCGCGCCCACAAGCCGCGTATGAGCAAGGCTGCGACCATTTGGTCTGGAGCTTGCAGAACAAGCACAGCGGCTGAAGCCGGGACATCATCCGCGGAGCACCATGGGGCAAGCACCGCAACCCCGACCTACACAGCAAGCGAGGCCAGGACCCTTTTGGACAGACTGCCTACGGGGTGCAATCGATGGGAACCAGCCTTGTGGGTGCAATCTCTGAGGCGCGATGCATGCTTCTATGGATGTATGGGGTACCATTACTTCTTGTTCGCAGTGGGTTGTCGACCCCATTGCTTGCGCAATCATCCTATCCGCCCACCCGCAACTTGTCTTGCAAGGCCCATGCGGCAACGATTGCGATGGCTATTTGGCGGTGGCAGGCGCATCGCTACGGCCGCGCTGGTACCCCGCAAGCTCCCGCGCACAGCGGCCAGCTGGTCTGGCGTGACCGACGCGGCTGTGATGGCGCTGACCGCTGGGGACCCCCCGTGCGTCCCACAGGCCGCCCTGACGAGCGGGCACTTCAGTGCCAATCGGTGACTCGGGCGGGCGCGGTATCATGGCGACGTCGACAGCAACCAAAGGTCCCAGTGGCGCAGCTCGCATGCGGTTCCCCCGCCCAGTACAACGTGTCGTGGCCCCAGAGGGAGCTCCACCGAAGGTCCCAGTGGCGCAGTTCGCATGCTGTTCACCCATCCAGTACAGCGTTTCGTGGCCCCCGAGGGAGCTCCACCGAAGGTCCCAGTGGCGCAGTCCGCATGCATGCGGTTCCCTCGCCTAGTACAGCGTTTCGTGGCCCAAGAGGGAGCTCAACCAAAGGTCCAAGTGGTTCAGTTCGCATGCGGTTCCCCGCCTAGTGCAACGCTTCGTGGCACCATAGGGAGCTCCACAGAAAGTCCCAGGGTGCAGTTCGCGTGCGGGTCCCCCGCCCAGTACAGCGTTTCGTGGCACCACAGGGAGCTCCACCGAAGATCCCATTGGCGCAGTCCGCATGTGGTTCACCCACCCGGTGCAGCGTTTCGTGGCCCCAGAAGGAGCTCCACCGAAGGTCCCAGTGGCGCAGTCCGTATGCGGTTCCCCCGCCCAGTACAGCGTTTCGTGGCCCCAGAGGGAGCTCCACCAAAGGTCCCAGTGGCGCAGTCCGCGTGCGGTCCCTGCGCACAGTGCAGCGCTTCGTGGCCCCAGAGGGAGCCCCACCGAAGGTCCCAATGGCGCAGTTCGTATGCGGTTAACCCACCCAGAGCAACGTTTCGTGGCCCCAGAGGGAGCTCCACACACGACGAGACCCACAACTTCGGCACTCACAACTGCAAATTGTTGGGTTCTTCGCCAGGCTAATTTTAACTGTCCCCCCAGACTGGTTCTTTAACCGGTTCTAGACACTATGACATGCGAATCCGACCCCCTCCCCAACTGCGGACAAGTGTGGATGGACTCAGCCCAGAGGCAGAGCGGGCGGGGCGGGCAACGAGCCTCCCTGGGCCCCGCACTCAGAGTAGACGAAGGCGGCACTAGGTGAACACAGCGGGGCCAGCTTCCAACCGTTAGCGCATGTGGCTGGCAAGATGCGGGCGAGCTGCAGGCGGGCAGCAGTTCACCCGCTGCAAGCACCGAGCGTGGCTGCAGAACTCGGACAGATTCGCACAGGTAGGTCGCGGACAGATCCGGTTCGCATGCAGGTCGCGGGGAGGGGGCGACAATCGCGCGAATACGAAAAGCCCGCGGCAGGGCGGCGGGCGCCGAGGGTCCCAGTCGACCAAAGTGATTGAAAGTTGCGGACAAGTGGCAGGCGGGCCTGTGGCGAGTCGTGGGTGGCTCCGGATGCCAATCGGGGGCGCGGGTGGCAGGGGCGGGTCGCAAAAGCATGTTGCGGGGGCGGTTGACGGGCAGCTACACACAGAACAGCTAGGAGCCACAAAAGTCCGAATCAAATCCGAATGACACCATGCCGTTCCCCATTCCTTGAGAATCTCCTCTCTCTCTCTTCCGTCCCCCCTCCCTTCCACTCCCCTTTGCGCTGCGGTCTCTGGACTCGCGCGGCGGGTTCGATCTGGGGTCCCCTGAGGCCGTCCTTTTCACTGCTGCGTGTGTGTCCACCTCCCCCTGCTTGCACGGCCGTGGGGCGCTGGAGGTAATTCTCCCCCCGCGGTGACCGTTGCACAGGGGGGCCGCCTAACCTGCCGAGAGCGTCGGGACACGGGGGAGGTCAGCCTCTGTCCTCCCCGACCTGTGCACCCCGTCGCCTCCCACCCTTGGGCCCTCTCCTGGTTCTGCACAGCCTCTTGGTGTATGCAAGCCGGAGAGGGGCTTCCAAGGCATGCAACAGTGGCTCATGTCTTGTGCAGCCGACGGATGCCCTATTGTTGGCGGCCGAGCCGAGGGTCGATACGTGAGGTGAGGGGGCCATAGTGGGCGCTCCGAAAAAGACCGCCCAATGTGTTGCACCTGCTGCTCGGTGCATGTTGCTTACACCATCTCCCACTGATGCTGTTAGGAGTCGCCTCTTTGGCTGATGTGGTGAAGCCGTGGAGGTCAAAAAACCCTTCCACTCCCCTCGTTCCTCTAATCACTGCCTGCTGCCTCCCCCCCCTCGCTCCCTCTCATCTCCTCCGCTTCTTTTCCTTTGCCGTTCCCCGCTTCTTGTCCTTTGCCGTTCCCAATGAACCTTTTCCCTCTCGTCGCGTTCCGTCCCGTCCCGTCCCGTCTTCCTCTCCCCGTTCTCCACGCCCCCTATCCATTCACGTCGCGTCGTCTCGCCTCGCCTATCCTCCACTTCTTTCCCCCCCTTCATTTCCAATGTATGTCCAACCTTTCTCGCTCTTCCCCCACTCTGCCCCGACCCCCACCCACCCACCCACCCCCGAACCTTTGCTTGAACAATCACCCTCAGGTGGCCGCGAGGCTCATTTTCTGCAGCGTTGCTGAGCAGCGACTTTCTGCGAGCGCGCAGCGAGACTCGGTATGAACACTCGCGCGCACCTGTGAAGAACCAACTTCTGAACACTTGTTCTGCACTCGGAGTGAGGTTCGTGGCTTTTTCGAGGTGGAAAAGGAGTGAGAAGCGGTAAGGGAGGGGGAGGGGGAAGGGGAAATGGAAGAGGAAACGACGAGGCAACTGATCATGATGAGAACGGCACGGTGATTATGCTGTCAAGTTGGACACGTCAGACGTGCAGTGATTGACAAACGCAGTGGCATTATTCAATTATCAGCCTTTTTAACGGAGGGCAACAAGGCATTCGGCCATGCATACTGGCGATTGTGAAACACCTTCTTCAATGTGGTCCGGAGGTCAGGGAGGTCTGAGGATCAGGTATCGCATCAGAGGGACTGACATGTTGGCACGATGGGAGTTGTTAAAGTGGCCAGTTATGTAGCAAGTTGTTTCGAATATCGTGCGCAGTCATGCCAGAAGCCGTGCAAACAACAACACAACGCCAGCACAACTCGTGGATGTGATTGTGACAGCAAGGATGCACATACGCGGCCCTCTGATCAACACCGTGGCCTGGCGATCGCCATTGGCTAGCTCAATTGAAGCCTTAGAAGAGCAGATCTCATGTGAACCTACAAAAGGTACCTCGACACCAGCAAAAACGTTGGTGCGGCATTCGCTTTGAAATCCACATGATAGTGAGCCTTAGCCAGGATCAAGCGATTACGCTTCGACGCTGGTAGGAGATACTGGCTGCACTACTCACCCTCCTTTTGGCTTCTACATGCACCAGCATGCGAAACAAACGATTCGAAGCGGTTACCACGTCTAGGAGTTGCACCCGTACAGAACACTCCGGCCCTCGTGGCACCACATGGGCAAACATAATGACCAGTGCGATCACCGTGCTCATTGGAAGGATGATAAGCCACAATACTGATGATGACCGCGCGTCTCGCGAAATCATTGTAAACAGCGAAGGGCTTGCAATTGCCACTGCTTCGTCGTAACATGGGTACATACATCTACCACCGTGTCCGCGGCACGGTGGGTCGTGCTAGAATGCTTGTTTGCCGCCTGGAAAAGAATCTGTAGTTCACCTAGGCAGACCATCCGCCCCCACCCCCCGAAGCGCCCGCCCTGGCTTCCTGGCGCCGTTCCCCGCTTCTGGACGGCACTAAGATATCCAAAGGCCGCCCCGGCATGGCTCCACCGAACTTCAAGACCACCCAGAAACGGGAAACGGCCCAACCAGCCCCCACTGGCTCCAAGACCTCCCCAAGATGCCTGCTGCACTGGCACGGTGGCGAGGTTTGCCGCAGGCAGCTGGATAATAAGAAACGTGGAGGAGTGGGAAGAGGAGGGGGTAGGAGGAGGCAGCAGAGGGGGAGAGGAGGGAGGAGGGGAGAAGGACGGAAGCGGGAGCGGGACGGGGGTCGGGAAGGGGAGCGGGGAGCCAGGAGGGAGAGGAGGGAAGAGGAGCACTATCCCTCCTCATCCATTTTCTCGTGCTCCTCCTCCTACCCGGATCTGGCCCCGGGCTCGTTCCCGGTAGGTGCCGCGATATGTCCTTCGACTAGCCGCTGCCATGGCTGCGTCGGCCAGCCCCTTGAGATGGGGGACGGCCCGTCCACATCCATGGCAGCCGGCCGCCAACATTCACGCCCTCTCGGACGGGTCCCGCCTCCTCGAGAGAAGGGGATGGGGGGGCGGGGCCTGGCCCTGCGACCCCATCCACCCTGCACAGAGTTGCGCGGATTGCCCCTTTGAGGCGCTCCTGCGAGTCTCGTGGGGCGGGCGAGTGGCCCCGCGCCATGCATCCACGCTCTCTAGCTACCACTTCGCGCTCCTGCAGGCGTCCCCCGTCCCTCCCCCCCTCGCCCTGACAGGGAATCCCCTCTCCACCTCTTTGGGCGACGAGGGAGAGGACGAGTAGGACGACGACAAGGGCGACGGCGGCGGCAACTAGGACGAGGTGACAAGGGGGAGGGCGAGTAGCAGGAAAAGAAGGAAGAATAGGCGAACCCCCCCAACCCCTACGCTCTCCACCATTCTTCCGCTCCCCATCCCCTCCTGTTCCGGCACCTGAGCAACCGGGCCCCTTCCCAGGAAAACGAACGGATCGCCTCCACTTCGTCACCCGAGGTTTGACCCTGTGGGGAGAAACGAGGTAGTCGTAGGCTGTCAAAGCCTGCGCCGCGGTGGGAAGGGCGGGGTCCTGGCCGTGAGCGGCCAGGCGGGGCCAGTCCAGGAACTCAGGGCTCCGTCACTCCTGCTGTGACGGGCACAAAATCACAAAATGCCGGGTGGTGGTGGGCACGGCAGGTAGCACGGTACAGTCCTGTCCCCTGAACGCCAGTGTGCCGCACTCGGGTCACCTCGGCCATTTGATCGTTGGAGGCTCATGGATGCATGCAACCTGGTCCCCCTTGAGCAAAGGGACTGAAGGGGGTGGTTCTGGGCACCGTGCCTACATGGGGCCAGGTGACCTGCCTGGTCGTCGTGGGTGTTCCAGGGTCCCGACTCATTGAGGCGGAGGCTTGGGTCGGCACCTTTGGGGTGTGTCGCTATCTGAGGTGAGGCTGCGCGCAGGGACATGATCGTGGCCTTCGGGCCTGCTGAAATAGGGTAAACGTTCAGCATTCTCAATTTTCTGGCTGCCTCAGCAACTCTCATTTTGTGAGAACAGTTTCGGCCGCGCAACCGAGCTTCCCCCACTCTGTTTGCGCCTGCTTAACTAAGGTAAGACGTGTGTCTTGGCGGTAGTCCCGGTAATCCTATCCCCTCCTCTTTCCTCCCTCCCTCCCTCCCTTCCTCCTTCCTCCCCATCCCCTCCACAGCTTCCCATCTCTCTCTTCCTCTTCGCCTCCCCATCCCCTCCCCTCCTGTCCCCGTCGACTACCGCTCCACGTGCCCGTCGGCCTCAGATCCAGCCGTCCCAGCTCGGATGGCGGAGTGACAGGCGCAATAAGAAAGCCATACCAATGCGCGGGGGAGACAACACGCGTTCGAGATGATGGTAGCAACAGCGGTGACCCGCCGCATACGCGGTAGCACTGGCAGCACTGCAGTAGCGGTCGGCAGTACCGCTTCGTAGTAGCATAACGATCAGGAGTGGTAGAAGGAACAGTAAATGGCAGTCGAGATAACAATTGAAGTTGTTGCAGTGGTCGTAGCAGTAGTGGTGGTGTTGGCAGTGGCCTGGGTAGTGATGACAAATACTGTGGCGCTCGGTGGCGCACTTCGTTTAAGAATGTAGCAACTCTACAAATGACTCGTGAAGGGTGCGCCCGAAGGCCATTCCACCCTGATTTGGCAACGGCAACCAAGCAAGGAGAGGAAGTAATGATGAGGGCGACAAGGAATGGGCCATATGCATATATGTGGGCAACCTGCGCACCAGAAGTGGAAAAACCGAATCGCATCAGCTCGGATTGCGCGGACAAGTGGAACCCGTAGAACATAATTCGCAATACCTTAAATATATATATATATATATATACATACTAGAACCATCGCGCGCGCTTCGCGCGCGCTCAAGTTCTAGCCAGGATCCTCACCATCGTCATCATCGCAATCATCACCATCGTAGTCATCGTCATGGTCGTGTTCACCATTACCATCACCAGCACAACCATCATCATCACCACCATCATCGTCAGCATCGTCAGCACCATCGTCATCATCGTCGTCGTCATCGTTGTCCTCACTATCATCGTCGTCGTCATCATCATCAGCATCATCATCGTCAGCATCAGCATCAGCATCATCATCATCATCATCATCATTCGTCGGCGCCGTCGTTGTGCTCGTCATCCTCATCATCAGCGTCGTCGCCGTCATCATCATCGGTCTACTCCAGTCCCCTCCCCCTCCTCCTCATTTCCGTTCTATCTCTCCCCATCATCCTATCCTCTTGCTCCTCCTCCTCCTCTTTCTTCTCCTCGATGCCGTCTCCCTGAAGTGGATCCCTGTTCATTCACCTCCTCCTCCTCCTCCCTGTCCTCCCCGCTCTCTTCAATATGTCCCTCCTTGTGTTCCTTCACCTCCTTCACCTCCTTCCCCCCCCCAGAACTCCACGAACGGTGCCAGGGACAGAAAAGCACGGCGTCCCTCCGCCTATCGCACACCTTTCACACGGCTCTGTTGGGAGAATTCGCCCAGCGTCTCCCCGCGTATTTCGACTCGCTCCGCACACAGCTTGTGCCCCGAAGGAAGCTGTTCCGACGGCCCCGGAAACAAGGGTCGCATCCTGCCGCCCCGCCCATGTCGGCACACCCCTGACATGGATCGTGAAGTAGGGGCGTCTTGGAGGCCTCTCAGGACGTGATTCCCAATGGTCTCTTGAAGTCTCTGCAAGGCCTCTTGGGGGCCTCTCGGCGTCTCTTGGGTGCCGCGGGAGCTGCTGGGGGCTTCTTGGGAGCGTCCTTTGGGGGACCGTCTTGGGGCTCCCTGCGCCGGCGACGCAGGGAATGAAACCTGGGATCGCTATTGACATGATGGCCGCGCACGGCAATGAGGACAGAGACCTGGTCCTCGAACCGACGACGACAGCGACTGCGATGGCGACGGCGAGGAGACACCCCAGGCTGCAGAGGAAGAGGGTGGTCAGGGAGTGGGCGTCGGCACCGAGATCAGCTAAGTAGACATGGGCTGTCCCGACGGAGGAGGACGAGGAGGCCACAGAAACACCCATCCTTTCAAAGCTAACATGTGCACGCTAAGCTCGCACCCTCGGCCCCAACTAACACCACACGCGCAGTTCGAGCGCGCTGAGGTTCCAGCAGCCCCCATCCTCTCAAAGCTAACATGTGCACGCGTGCACGTAACCACTAATGGCAGGAGCATGAACTGGAGAGGTAACAATGGCGCAGACCGAACAGGGCCGTAGTACACACGAGGGCGCACACAGACGTATCGAATGCAACGCCATGCAGACCAATGCGAGTAGTAAAACAAACGCCAAACGTTGCAAATGCAGCGCGATTCACAGCATTATTGTTGAATTGAAATGCAATGCACATGCTACTCAATGCAGGCAGCTCAACGGAACGGATCGGAAGGAAGAAGGGGTGCATATGAAAGTGTCCGAAATCGCATGGGGCTCGTTTCGGTGCCTGCTCGGGGGCTCTTGGGGGCCTCCCGGGGGGCTCTTGGGGGCCTTTGGGAGCCTCTAGTGGTTTCTGGGGATGCTCTTGGGGCCGAGGGCCCGTAAAGTGCGCTCGGATCCCGCGTCTGGGCCCCTTCTTGGAGCCGTGTTGGGACTCTCTTGGGCCGTCTTCGAGGCCTCTTAAGCGGTCCCGGGGCGCTCTTGGGCCGTCTTGGGGCCGTCTTGGTGGCCTCTTGGGCCGTCTTGGGGCGATCTTGGGTGCCTCTTGGCCGTCTTGGAGCGCCAGGGAGCCCAAAAGGAGAGAAAGCCAAAAACATCGAAAAACACAATGGAAAATCAACGATTCGAGCCTCTTGGGGCCCTCTTGGAGAGCCTCTTGGAGGCCTCTTGGGGCGTCTTGGAGGCCCCTTGGGCCGTCTTGGGACCATCTTGGGCGTCTTGGAGCGATCTGGGACCGCCTCGGGGCCCTCTTGGACCATCCTGGGGGCCTCCTGGGGCCGTCTTGGAGGCCTCTTGGGTCGTCTGGAGGCTCCTTGGAGGCTCCTTGGAGGCCCCGGGGAGGGGGTATTAAAAAGCGTTCCCCGATGGTTGCGGAGTGGGCGGCCCCGCCGGGGGGGGGGGGGCCTATTTGTTTATTATATATATATATATATATATATATATATTGTCCGCGGGAGCGGGCCAATGATGCAGGTAACGCCCATCGCGGGACAACGCCGGATAGAAAACAATCCGGATTCCGACCTAACAGTTGAGGAAGCAGCAGAAAAAATACAAACGAGGGAGACTTCAAGGGGGAAGGAAGACGACGGTTCGCCCGCCGTCTCAAGCAGGCGCTCCTCTCCTAACGCATCATAGTAAGACGCGGCGGCAGGCTGGGCAGTCTGAGCTCGCACGCCAGTGCATACGCATGCCAGACCCAGAATGCACGACCGGCAGACGGATAAACGCGGGCCAGAGAAGCCTCCAAGGGGAGGAGCAGGTCAATGCGGCAGGCAACCGGCGGTGCCAACGAGCCTAGCCACCCAGTGCGAAAACGCGAATTGGACGCCAGAGCGCCAGGGCGCCCTGGACATCCCAGAAAACTACACGCGGAGGAGGAGGAGGAGGAGGAGGAGGAGGAGGAGGAGGAGGAGGAGGAGCGCCAGTACCTCATGCGTCCATCGGTCCCACGGCACTCAACGCCTTGGGGGCTTCAGCCAGGGATAAGGCCTGGCCATTCCAGGCGGAGGCGGAAGAAGCGAGTAATTGTCAGGCATTTTCGTGAGCGCCGCTTTGAGGGCCACGAGAGATTGAGACAGATCGAGGGGCCGACCGTTCTGCCGCCCATCCATTTCATTGGCTATGTGGTAGATGTAAAAGCACAGGGAAGTAGCAAGCACAGTATTCTCTCGAGTTAAATCGAGCGCTGGATAATGAACTGGCAGCCCAAGTCCGAGACGTATGAGCGGACATGAGGGCACCACCGCACGAGGACGACAGATCAGATGGACAAGGTGAGGGCATCGAAGGTAATGCTCAATACTGTCCGGATGGCGGTGGCAAGCGAACACACAACACCAGCGCTCCGAGGTCACGTGCATGCGGTCCGTTGTCGTCCACCCCACAGCGACCGTTTTCAAGTAAGGCCAACGGATCGAAGCGGGAGCCCGGAGCAGGATTTCTCGAGCCAGGGCCCACCTCTCTCGCAGTCGTGTGGGGGTGACATTAAACCAGGCCCGCACGCGACGCCCAATCAGGAGCTCTAATTTGTCGGGATAGGCTGAGCCAGAAACCGAACGCATAAAATGACCTTGCATCTTGGGCCGGCGTCCCTCCAGTGCGGCCTCACGCACGGCGGCACGGGCACGGCTCTGAGGAGGAGGAGGAGGAGGAGGAGGAGGCTGGCAAGCGAATTAAGGGTCAAGCTCTTCGGGCTGCGGCACAACCTGCAGACGGCGCTCCCGCGCCCGAACCCCGAGAGCCTCAGCCTCCCCGAGAACTGAACCCAAACAGTGCAAGGCCACGCTGAAGGTCGACCCCAGTCCCAGCCCAGACAGTCCCACCCCCTCCCGACGAAGAGGCCAGAGAAGCTCTGGACCGCGGCAGAGCCAGCGAGGGCGGGTCGTCAAGACCCATCTTGCATGAAAGGCATTCGCGAGCAAGTTCTGACCACAAGGTGGCCCGAGAAATCCCAAAACCTTTCTTGGAAGGATGGCGGCCCTGCAACATCCAGGCCAGTTGCCTCTCTCGCCCTGACGAGCGGTGCCCAACGCAGTCCTGAGCAAGAGCGGTCTTGCCTCAATGCCCACCTACAGCACCAATGGAGCCACATGTAGTGCAAAAGGCGAGGGAACCCTGGGCATTCCCAGAGGCGTCAGTCACAGCAGCCTCAATGATTACGTGGCCTCGAGCTGGCCACACATTGAAGTCGGGCCACTCGGCTTTCGCTTCCTGCGCAGCGCTTCCCTCCCCAACCTTCACACTGCCGCCCCGTCCCGCCACCCCAGGGGGGAGGAGGGGGAGAAGAGGGGGGGCGTCAAGAAATATGTGCCTAAACCAGTCGATGCCGACATGATAGAACTGCTCATTGTCTCCAATCCGCGCTTTCGGTTCGGCCGAGAACTGACATAACAGCCCAGCTAACTCGAAGCACCTGTCGACAACAGCTCGACCGGCCTCCGAGATCCTGCCAAGAGCGGCACCACGCCTAGCATATGCATCAGCAGTCGTATTGCCGCGGTACTCTGGTCGACTGAGCTTGTCGCATGCGACATCCAACAGGGCGCAATGGGCAGGCACCTTATGACACGAAGCCCCTTCGAGCTTGTCAAAAACATACTGCCACATGTGAGAGCGAGCATTATCGGGATTCACGACCGCAGCAGGGTTCGCAACATATCCCAGAATACCAGATCACACACCATACATCTGACGCACCAGAAAAAAAATCAAGCACCGCAAACTCTTCGCCATCTCGGGCGACCTGAGCAGGGGCAATTCTGAGGGGCACACGTCCCCCACCCGTCGGTCACAATCACCGCCCATCCCGCCGATCTGATCCTAGGGAGAGCAGGCTCATAGCACGAACCGTCGCAGAAAATGTCAGCTCCTTCACCGAGCACCAGGCCTTCAGCAGGCCAGCTGTGACGACACAGTGTTTCATCAGGGGGCTCAACTGGGCAAGCAATGCCTGAGCCCTAGACGGAAAAAAGCCGAACCCTTTCCGTCGCCGTAAGCATGTCAGGGCTCAGGACATCACGCCTCTGGGACTCGTGAGCTGGGCAATCGAACCGACGATGAAACATAGTTCCAGAAGGCGCCTGACATACATGCCAGGCGGCAGAACTATTCTGACAAGTCATGGAAGCGCTGCTGACACCAAAACCTGCTGGCAAGTAGGCTCCCCAAGCAGTGCCGGTAATGGCCCAACCAGAAAGAACTTTGCTTCGAGATCAGATTCAAAGCCAGCTTGAGAGAGATGAGGTTCCGCCACTCCGCACCAACATCACTCTGTCGAACCTGCTGTTCAGAAACAATTGCCTCTTCGCGCGTTCCGCGTATACGAAGAGTTAAGAAGGCAGGGGGAAAAGAAGGTAGGTTCCAGGCTCTACCCATCTGATTGATTAGACGCTCACTGGGGAGATCAAGCTTCCATCCAATGCGAGCAATCGTGAGCACCAGAGCGGCAACGGATTGCTTAGCGGAGCCCCAAGGCTTAGGTTCGCTAGCAGACTGGAACACATCTTCATAGGCCGAGGGGAGCACCTGCTTCGTGACACTGCGGTGCCACCATACCGACTCAAAAAACTTGACGTCATCAGCCGTCGTCGAAACAAGAGGGTGTCTCTGAGGGGCCCCACAGAGGAGGAAGGTGAGGCCGAGATAGGATACAGGCTGGAGGGGACCAAGGGACCCAGCAGAGGCAACCCGAGGGGGTGCAGGATGAGGAAGAGGAAGAGGAGGAGGAGGAGGAGGAGGAGGAGAGGATTTGGCTTGAGATTCCACAGGACGCACCCGATACTGTACTGCGTAACTGTGTTACCTCTTTGAAACACAAGCCTGAACCTCAAGCGTGTGCCTGGAAAGGCGCCGCGACTCCGTTTCAGTTTCCAGACATTACGAATCATTACAGAGTTAGTTGAGCCAAGGTGCAACAGTTCTACTTGGCGCAGGAGGGCCACACACAAGCGCCATCAGGCGCGTGTGACCGCCTCCATCAATCAGGCGTGTGAGCGATTGTCCCAGCACCACGGTGCTCAGATGACCCTCAACACTTGGAAATGCCAGACGTGCGCCAGGAACGTGAAGAATTGGAATTCCGGATGCGTGCGCGGCCAGAACTACAACAGCAACGGCAGACCGAGGAGCCAGTCAGCGGTCAGGGAGAAGCAGCAGCAGCAGCATTGCCGCCCATGCCGCTCAGGATCGCATCAAAGCACTCGGCGTATCGAACGCCTCCATCTTCGTGGAGAGAGAGAGAGAGAGAGAGAGAGTACAAGAGACCCAGTTCTACAAGAGCGGGATAGAGCAGCAGATGGCCAACATCGCATCGATGACGATAGATGCAAGAAAGACAGGGAACGTGGAGGACGCGGAGAGGCAGACATGGAGTTGATGGCAATGAAAGCATGTGGTATAGCTTTGTTGCCGATGAGGAAGCAAAAGGACGATATTCGCCTCGAGTTTGACACAGCCAAAGACAGGATGACGGCCTCACAGTCGAGGATAAAGGACATGAAGGACCAGGAGTACGAGATCGAGATGGATATCGCGCAGATAGGGAGGTGGTGGAGAGACATCTCAGAGCTACCAAGCGAGCCAAAGGACAAGCACATGGCAGCAGCAACTGGTGCAGATATGGGTGGTGGATGGCATGGCGTGGACCAGCAACAGCAACCGTTGCAGCAACAACCGTCATTGCCAACACCGCAGCAGCCGATGCCTCAGCGTCCTCAGATACAGCAGCATGGGCAGCAAGCGCAGCCTGGTCAACCTGCTCAGAGTGGAAGGGCAGCACCGATGTACGGGGCAGGAGCAGCAGATGGACCCCATCAGCCGCCTCCAGCCAGCCCAGCAGACGACGATGGCGATGGGCCCCAACATGTTGCAGATGCTGCACTTCGTGAAGGCAATGAACGAGAAGCAGCAGCAGCAGCAGCAGCAACAGCAGCAGCAGCAGCAGCAGGTGCATGTGGCCACGTCTTTGGTGGGGTTGCTACAGAATCAGAGTGTGGGGCTTACGGCAGCCCATGCTGGAGGAGCGCAGGCAGGAAGGTGTACCAGCGCCAAGGACGCCAACCAACCAGTGGGACCCAGACCACCGACGGGAATGCCAATACCGATTTCGCCAGTCGGGGGGATGCCGACACCGTCGTTCCAACCAGCCCAAGGGACGCCGCCAACATTGAAAAAAACGCTCTTGACACCAACCGAAGGGGCACCTACACCGCGAGTCAACGAAGAGATGGAGAGGCCGAGAGCAGACCCGCATCCGCCGAAGGGGCCGAGTCCATCGCCAGCCTACAGAGCCGTCGGTGACAAGCGCCACCCAGGAGGACCCGTACTTGCCGGGGAATTGTGCGCCGCAAGAGTCGGTGATGGGCATTGCCAAGACGGAGATGAAGGAGGAGATGACCATCAGCCCGCAGTGCCGCGCGATCGACGAGGCACGTGCAGCAGCGGCGGTGATAGCGCCAACAGCGAGTGCACCAGAGTCGGCTTCAAGGGCGGGGACAGCGACATCAAGGGGAGTCGTCAACCAGGTCTCCCAGGAGCACGACGTGAGGTCCCCGCCGACGAGGCGGCCAAGACCGGCGTCATGGGAGGCGTGTGAAAGCGCAGGTGAGCTGGGCCCCCTGTCTAGAAAACAGTTCTCCTGAATTAAGCATCCTGGGTCCTATCTTGGGAGGCAGTCGATCCAGAATAGGGGGAGTTGTTTTTCAACCAGCTCTAACTGCAACAATTCGAGGTTGGACGGTGAGCAGCCTGCGGCCAGAAACCAAGCGGCCCATGCATGTGCAGAGGGGACGGCATCG
This sequence comes from Prorocentrum cordatum, assembly GCA_963575745.1. Taxonomy (NCBI): domain Eukaryota; class Dinophyceae; order Prorocentrales; family Prorocentraceae; genus Prorocentrum; species Prorocentrum cordatum. The sequence continues at coordinate 692,726 of CAUYUJ010018416.1, forward strand.
GGACAAAAAGTGTCTTCTTCGGCAACCGCGGCAGTGGCTGGTGGAACGAGTGAAGCGTCCAGTGAGTGGGCTCCTGGGCTGGCTTCCAGAGTATCGCATCAGGATCCCGAGTAAAGCTAGTCGAGAGTGCATTGCCCATGCTTGAGCAAACTATTGCAGGTGAGGGCACGTCACTTAAACTTTTAACTCCAGAGGAACTTCGGTTCACAGGCCTTTTGGAACAAGAGGCTGAGGTAGCGCTTAGGGCTTACCCTCATTGCGACTCGGTCGACGAGACCACGGCGATACATGTTTTCACTGACGGCTTATTATACCAGCGAGTTGAGGGGAAAAGAGCTTGGGCGGTAGTAAGGATCATGGAGAAGGGAGGGAGGTGCATGTATGAACGGTCTTTGAGAGGAGACCCTGCCAGCAGCAATGCAATGTGGCTTGTGCCATCAGTGGCCACAAGCACTACGCTTGAATGATTAGCTGTTCTTTGGACCCTCGTGTGGGTCATCGTTGAGAAGCCTGCTTGTACCATCACCGTGGATGACGACTCGACAAGCACAATCCGAGCGGCAATGGGTTCAAGGCTGCCGGCATCGGACACCCAGCTGGCGCAAGTCGTGCAGGTGGCCTTGGATAGATGTGCCGGCATGATATAGTGTTCTCGCATGTAAAACCCGACGAGGGACACTCTTGGTATATACGTGCAGATAACATGCCCAAGTCAGCAGCTAGAAAACTTCTCCCCGAGGCGCAAGAGCTATCCGAGAGCTGGGTCCAGCGATTACGTTCGAAAGCTCGTGTTCGTGGGAGTGGGTTCTCACTCTCGAGAAGGATGCCCATGCGCATCCTCCATTCTGCATGGCTGAAGGCACTCTAGTGATCGAAGCTGGCTTACCAGCTTGCGTAGTAACAAGCGGCGACGAGCTCGAAGGGACACAGAGCCAAGCCGGAGCCACACCAATTGCCGTAGACATGCGAGTGGCCACTTTTCACGTGCAATCGATGCGCCAGACTTTGCAGCGAGGAGCCAAAGGTCGCAACAGAGCAAGGCGTGGTGCCGCGCTTCGCTCCCAAATGTACCAGAAGGGGGTTCATATGTTGGCGGAAGTTGCCACCCCATACGGCAAATGCACGGGAAAGCCGTTGGTGTTTTCCCAGAAGCATGTTCGGATGTTGTGGGGAATCCCCACATATCTTGGCGTGCAAGTTCGATGCGTGCAAGTTCGATGCGCCAAGTTTCGCCCTGACTGTGATGGTGCTCAAGAAACAACGGAGAAGCTCAAGATTGGTTTGCTCCTCTTCTTATCATTCCGCGTATTACACCGGTCGCACCACATATGTCATCTCCGACGGGAGCTCGCCCCCCTCGCGCACATACCCGGGCTCCAGGGACGCCTATGGGAGTTGGGCGGGAGAGTATCTTGCGCAGGCGTCTGTTCAGCCCACTCAACGAAATGGATGGCGGCGACGACGGCCCGGAGGTACACACACTTGCGACTCCTACATCTGGGCCAGAGGAACTTCCACATGCAGGGGATCCCGCACAACAGGACCAGCATGGGCGACCTCTACTTCCACCTACCTTGGAGCAGATCGCAAGCGTGATCCGCCGGGAGGAGCAACCCATTCGAAACACGATCAACACTGTCGAACGTCGCCTCAATGAGGTGAGCAGGACCATCAACGCCACGATCGAGGAGGTGGAGGAGCACATCGAGGACATCGCTATCCGCCTCACCAACCTCGAGAATCAGTCCGCTGAGCAGTCCGAGGCCCCAGCCACCCCCCGGAGCGATGACATTTGGAAGCACATCCAGTCGCTCGAGGACCAGGTGTCTAAGCTGAAGATGTCTGGCAAAAAAACAACATGGGAAGTCATATAGTATTGCAGGGGAAGCAAAACGGGATCTCACAGCAGTCATTGGGAAGTTGGTTGGGTTTGATTCTCTGTCAGCAGCCACCTCGTGGGTCAATGACACACTCTCTTGGTTGTCCGCGCCTGCGGCTATTGACGTATACTCCAAAGGCGACTTCCAAGACATCCTCTTCGTGTTATTCGCTAGCGAAACCGATCGAGACTTGGCGGTTGGTATTTTACGGAGTGCGAGTCCCAACCACGGAGGGACAGCAACTTGGGTAGCACCAGATAAGCCTCCGTCTTCCCGTACGGCTCGGAACATGTGCCTTGAATTGAAATACGAAATACATTATCAAAAACGACTTGCACAACACGTGGAGGATACAGGTCACAACTGATGAGTTCCCCTTCCAAGTTGTTGTGGGAGGGGAAATCGCAGTATCTGTGTCGGTGCATGAATCTCAGCTTGTGTTGGAATGGGGCACAGAATGGCAAGCATGGGAGGAATTACAACAGCATCCCAAACTCATCGAACTCATTAGCAAAAACACGACACTCCTGGAGCGAGCTACCGAGGGAATGAAAGGTTCGGCAAAAGGCAAATCTAAAGGCCAATAGGAAATACGGCCAGATTCTGGGGGCTCCGGAGCCGGCCAAAAAAACCGTTATGTACTTACGTGTGCCGCAATTGTGGGCAAAGATACCTCCACCGCCAGTACGAATTTGGGCAAAGATACCGTCGTACAGCGGCCCGCGGTCGTCTCAACTTCCGTGCCACTGTCTCCTCCTGCCGGACATTCGCACGGACAAAGCAATGGAGGGCGACGTGATCAAGCTTGTTCTGAGCAGCTGTCCTGGGGTAGACCCCGTTCTGCCTGTACCCCTTGCTGTCCTGGCTGTCTCGGCACGTGGAATGTCGAAGGTCTGCGAGGGGGCTCCAACATCAAGATTGAAGAACTGACCGACATTTCATGAACACGCGCAGCATTGATATATTATGTGTTCAAGAGGCACTCCTCCATGGTGCCGAATATTTTGCACAGAATGGCTACATGATTTTTCTGTCAGGCGAGTTGGACCTGGAAGTGCGTATACACGCAGGCGTGGGTTTCCTGGTTGCCCCGAGGATGCTGGGAAGCATTGTGGCGTTCAAGGCATGTAGCTCCAGGATCGCTTCCTTACGCATCGAAGGTAAAGGCGGAATTCTTACGATGTTGAGCGTCTATGCCCCTCATAATGGCCGCCCGGATGAAATCCGCAACTCCTTCTGCGCTGACCTCCAAGCACATATACGGAAGACCACGGCTCACAGCACCACCTACATCCTTGGCGACTTCAACGCGAGGTTATTACGAGTACGAGCTGGGGAACATCACATTATTGGTCCGCATGTGTTCGAAAGCCTACGTGCTAAGAGCGGGAGTGCCCAAAACGATCAAACTCCAGATGCACTTTCCGATAGGCAATTGTTCATGGAATCTTGTATCTCGTGCGAGATGGCGGTGGCCAATACGTTCTTCGACCATCCGGCGGACCACAAAATGACCTACAGAGAGCTCGGCACCGACCCGATGGACAGCGAAATCACCGGGAAGAAATTCGCTCAAATCGACAATTTTCTTTGCCTCCGGACCGTCCAACATACGATCAAAGATATCAGGAACAGCCGTCGAGATGTACTTCACACACATAATTTCCTTATGTTGTTGGACTCGAATTTGGAATTTTGCGTGAAGGACCCGCCGCAGAAGACATTTATAGACGCAGCTAGCCTGAACATTCCAAGCATTCAGAACGACTTCATTGCAGCAGTTGTTGGCGCAGTTGGGAGTTCTTTGGAAGACGCAAGCGGTTCTTTGGAGCTGGCAGACAGTTGGGTTAAGCATGGTTTCGAAAAGGGCTCCGAAATCTTTCCAAAGCGAGCCGTCGTAGCTAGACAGCCTTGGATAAGCCAAAATACTCTCGATCTCATCGAGCAGCGCAAGCGGCTCGCTTACACAGTGACCACGCAAGAGAAAAGCAGCTGCACACGCTGATTCGGAAGGCCGGGGCAAAAGACAAGAGAGATTGGTTGGACCTGTTAGTACGAGATCGGGGATGGGAAGCTGCACGACACCTGAGAAGACCCAGGACGGTACAACATGCGACCATCAAGCGCCCTGATGGGATCCTTGCGGACACACTAGATCGCGCGAACGTCCTGGCCGACTACTTTGAAGATGTGCAGTGGCAAACCCGCTTCCCGGGTGAGGCTCTGGAGCCGCGTGCGCGCATAGGCGATGTGCTGCCGATCAACACGGGCGCGTTCAGCATGAACGAGATCTCTGTTGTTTTACGAAGCTTCGACAAGGGAAATCTGCTGGACCCGATGGTATCCCTCCAGATGTTTGGAAATGTCTGGAGTCTGATCGGGATGCGCGCGCACTGCTACTTCGCTTAGGCCAGAACTGTTGGGAGCAAAAGTCAATGCCTACGTCATGGAGGCGGGAACATGTCATATTGTTGTTCAAAGAGGGAGATACCGCATTGCCCGAAAATTGCAGACCAATCTCTTTACTACAAGTGGGGTATAACATTTTGGCATCCTTGCTCCATCAAAGGTTGGTTTCTGGAGGTGCTGAATCCCGCATGCGCGGCTCGCAATTCGGATCTCGCCCGGGGCGTGGGACCGCAGATGCCCTCATGCTTGTCAGACGGATGATCGACGCCTCGCTCTCCAATAAAAGCGATGGTCTTCTGTTGATCATATTGGACTGGGCGAAAGCGTTTGACCGACTCAAACCCGACAGCATGAGCGATGCATTGCGGCGCTTTGGCATACCAGCAGACATGGTTTGCATGGTTGATGCAATTTACGCTGCCAGGTTTTTCACAATAGTCGACCACACGGGCAAATCCACGGAGAGACGACAAAATGCAGGTATTGCACAAGGGTGCCCTCTATCGCCTTACTTGTTTATCGCAGTCCAGACTGTCATGCTGTTCGACGTCATCGACTTCGAGGCGGAGCCCGCCTACGTGGTGACCCGCGACGTGCTGTACGCGGACGACACACTCTTGACCTCACGGAGCAAGCAGAATATGCAAAACATGATCAACACCATCGTCGCTGAAGGTCGCAAGTATGGCCTCGAGCTCAACTGGAGCAAAACGCTACATATGCAGATTTACACAAACTGTACTGTCGAGCGCCCAGACGGAGGTCCAATTGCAACAGTCCGGGAAGCGATCTACTTCGGAGGAATGATTACATGTGATGCAAGAGCAAGCCCCGAATTGACGAGAAGATTGGGGGAAACACAGCGCATATTCAAGCAATTGGCGAAGATATGGGGTCATACATGTGTTGGCTGAAAAAAACAAGTACAAAGTATACGAGAGCTGCGTGTTGGGCAAATTATTTTATTCGCTTGGTTATTGAGTGCAGACAGACATAGGCTGGATGCTTTTCACTGCCGGTGTCTACGGAGGCTTTTGGGTATACCACATTCCTACATATCTCGCGTTACCAACGCGGACGTTCTGAACCAGGCCCACGCCAAACCTCTATCCCAGCAGTTACTTGATAGGCATATCAACTTGTACGACAAGATAGTGTCAAGTCAATCTACTTCTTTGGTAAAGCAACTCGTATGTCATCAAGACGGCACCCCGAAGACCTGGGTGGAACGCCGGCGGCGCGGACGACCTAGACAACAATGGGCACAAGAAAAGCACAAACTGACCCAGCACCCGTGATTGCGTAGAATGGCTGCCAGCCCTGCCATGCTTCACAGTCGGGCGCCTCTTGCCCCCTTCCTCCGCCGCCTCTTGCTCTTGCTCCCTTCCTCTCCTCCTCCGCTTCGCTGCTCGTCTCTGCCTCACAGTCGGGCGCTCCATGTTTCTGCCTCACAGTCGTGAGGCGCTCCGTCTTCTCGTCACGTTTTTCTAGTTACCCCAAGAGTCGCCAATCGTGCGCTCGTCTGCCCACGCGTCCTTCCGGATGCTTGGCTCAGTGATGGTGGTGGTGGTGTGATGGTGCTACATGCACCCCATGCTGAGAACAGTGTGACTGAGAAGAAGAAATTGGGAACGAGCTCAGGCAGATGACTGAGCGGTGGAAGCAGCAACTATGTTGTGTTGACGGCAATCGTCACTTGGAGGGGTGAGGGCGTGATTTGCAAGTTGCGGAAGTTAAAGGAACTAAAAGGCGTTGTGCCTCCTGGAAGTAGCAAGCTAAAATAATGGCTGAACGCCAACAAGCTAAAGGCAAGCAAGACCTTCCTTGGGACCGGCGACGATTACTCTGTCGTTGCCAGCACATCGGGCAGCAAACATGGGATGGACCTGAGCCACCCTCCTCCTCCTCCTCCTCCTCCTGGTCCTCCTCCTCCTCCTCCTCCCCCCTCCTCCTCCTCTCCTGTCCACCCCATCCGCCGTCCCTCCCCCCGTCTGCCCAGCCTCTGGGGTCTACGTGCGCGATGCTTCACATGCTACAGGCTTGACATTGCCAATCCCGAGTTCGCTTCGACACGGCGCGTACAGGGCTTGTGGACGGCAACATGGCCACGATGCATTGGCAGGAGGCCGATGAGGAGGGGGTGAGGAGGGAGGAGGAAGAGGAAGAGGAGGATCTGGATAACGAAATTTTATGAGTAATGGGGAGGACGGGAGTGGAGAGAAAATGCACACCAGATAAAAAAAAGCATGACGCCGCTACAGCATGTTGTCCAAGCGCAGCACCTTCGCGTGGGAGGTGTCCTTCCACGGAGAAGAAGTTCCCGACGAAGGTTGTCTGGCATATCCACCAGGAGAACGTGGTACGCGGTATCCTCTGAACGGGGGGATGGGGTGAGGCGACGCGGGGAAGGGAATTGGGGGGTGGGAGAGGAATGGGCGATTTGGAGATGAGCTGAACACACGTTGATATGACGCGGATACGTTCTCACTCCAGCCCAGCGGAATCCGTTGGCCGAAAATGATGTGCTTTGACAGGTGCCTTCTAGATTTGCTCTAGCTCGCATGGCGGAGCACGGAGCCGCCGCGCCACCGAAAGTAAGCCTTGCACAGGAATTTACCTAAATCGATCGATTAGAATTCGAAGTGTCCTGCCCGATGGACGACTGCACTCGACTTGACCCCACTGTTCCATCTCGGACGTTAGATGTGTGATTTCAATTGCTGAAGAAACCCCCGCACTACAGCATCGCCGCGCGGCCTATCTTAAACATCGGATTGGCAACACATGTACGCTACATGTCCACAATTTGAATTGGAAGCTCGTCTTCTTACTGCGCGAGGTACTCTTGTTAGCATCCTGCCTGGAGGCGATACAAGTGAAACACAAGTGAAGCTCACCCCGCGACATGTGCATTCGAACTCTAGATGCGTGCTGTCTAGAACACCGCGCTGTTCAGAAATCGGTGGCATGTTAGATGAGAGCTCGAGCCAACACATGCCGAGCACACATCTGTCCGAAACACAAAGATTGCAGATGCTCTACGGTGGGGGGGGGGGCGTTCGTTAAGGAACGTGCCCAGGAGGCTTCAGACCCTTACCTCATTAGGCTCTTGCGCTGCACTACCTTTTTGCCTGGAGTACCCGATTCGGACCCCGGCTGCGAGCAGCCCCACATGATAACTCTGGCCGCACTGCGAAATTGCACCCAGCGCACCAAGCAAGGAGGTACCTCATCCTGCAGGACACATCTGTACATATTAGGGCTGGGTGGGTAGAGCCACCTTTTGACCACTACGCTAGGGCCGCTAAGCCTTGGCCCAGCCAGCGCACGAAGCGCCCACGAGGCCACCCAATTGCTTTGGAACGCGAGTAACGCCCACTTTGCGCAAGCACCCTGTGGAGAACAGTATACCAACCACACTGACTGGCAAGCAAGCGGGAGGACACAGCGTGCGACGCGGCCATCTGACCAACGAGCAGACTGCCGACGCCGACGCCAGTGAGACCGACCAACGGCGAGACCCACGACATACAAGTGATGTGGCACGAGTCCTATATGAATTCGCAACCCGCCCATGCAGGTACCTGGGTATGCGACGTCGCTGCCTCTTTGACATTGCGAAAGGCTCGTAATGTGAGCCAAGCCTCACAGGGTCTCAGGCACAAGAAAACTCTCTCAAACATCACATTCCACTTGGCTTGATACCACAAGTTCAAGCTGAAAGACGCCAAATCCGCCACGGCGCCTGCGGCGTAAAGTGCGAGTCTGAATGCTGACTGCTGCTGTGGAGTTGCTCCCCGACGCAACAAAGATGACTCATAAGGTCCCCAAGAGTGGTCTAAGATGACCCAAAGAGACCACAAGATGTTCCACGATAGTTCTGCCAAGGCGCACAAACTGCCCGAAGATGGCTACACGAAGGCTCCCGAGGACCCTGGGTTGTGGTCCAAGACGGCTTCCAGACGGCACAAGACTGCCTCAACATGGCCTCGGTGCATTCCCAAATGAGCCCAATACCTGCCAAACATGCCTCCTGGACCCACCAGTGGACGCCCAGATGGCCACAAGCGCCCTTGATGTAGCCCTGAGTGAACCCAAGACGGCCCCGGGAAATCCCCAAGACGACCTGAAAGAGTGCCCTGAGACGGGCTTAACAGTTCGGCCACACGCGCGTCGGGGCCATACCCCGAACACTCACCGATTGGGAAATGCCCCCAGCCCCACGTCCCTAATACACACCCCGCAAAGAGGTGGCGGAGAGGCGCGCCGGCGCAATTGATTTTCGAACCACACATGGTATCGCGCCTCGGTTTACAGATTCATGCGAACCCCAATCTGATGCGAAGGGGAAAACCGTGAACACACCGTGCTCGTGACAGTGAAACTGTTACCTCCCCCCTTTGTGCCAGGAGGAAGCGGGGGCCATTTCATTTTCGCCACCTAGTCTGAACAGATGCTGCTAGTCAGCAGCATAAACTCGAATCTGACACCAAAGCCAGATGTCATGTCAAAGACAAGGTGAACATACTTTGGCTGGACAGAACACACATACATACGCACACCACGTGCATCGAATCCCGCCTCCCCGTCCACGTCCTCGCTGCTTCCTCCCACTCGTCCTCCTTGTCTTCCTCTCCCTCCCCTTACCCCCCCCATCCCCCATCCCCCTTCTCATACCTGCTTCCGCTTCCTCCCTATCGCCGCCATTCCCCCCTCCCACCGCCCACCTCCTTCCGATCCCCCCTCCTCCCACCCCTGGTAAACTAGCTCCCTCGCCGTCCGCGCGAAGCATAGGGGGCGGCTGTCCAGGCCATGTCGGCATCGCCTCCAGCCCTGGCGGCGCCCTCGGCGGCACGAAGCCTCGCTCTGGGAATGTAAGAAGAGGGTGCTATGGAGATTGGAGGGAGAGGGGAGGAGAAGGAGGTGGGGGGAAGGAAAATGAAGGGTGGACTTCATCAGCAGCCTAACGAACATCATAAGAAAAATCGTGTATGCCTGAGGTGATCCAGACAGGCTGGTGGCCAAAGTGTCAGGAAAACGGAGTTCGCTTCCGAGCGAGTCGCGACAACGCCCATTACCGGGCCACCGCCGCCCCACCCCAAGGTAGCGTCACGATTCGCGCCTGCGGAGGCCTGGTGGCCTCCGGAGAGACCTCTGGGGACCCCTGGAGGCCTCCAGACGACGTCGGTCGTTGTCGTCGTCCCTGGAGCCGCTCCACTCCCCGACGCCGCGGGCGTGGGGGTCAATCGTGATGTTACCGGGTGCCTCCCCCTTTCCCCCCCCCCCTGGATGCAACACCAGCAACTTGCTCATGTATTTCATATTTCTTCGAGTCGCCCCGTGGACATGGGCACCCAGAGGTATGATCCGAACTACACAGAGAGTTCTCATGTCTGAGAAGAAGTGGAGGGGAAGAGGATGAAGGGGGGAAGGGGGGGGAAGAAGTGGACAGTAGAGGAAGGGACAAGGGATAAAGGGAGCATGGGTGGAATGTGGAGGGTGGGAAGGGGGGTGTAGGTAGAGGAGGACGAGGACGGGGGTGGGAAAGCCGAATGGGATTCAACACTTTCGGGGAAAACGCCGTTAACTTGCAGACTGACGCTTGTGCCACATGCCACGTGACGTCATAGAGGACGGCATTGAACACCAGAACGCTCAAGACGTCACACTATCGGACGCCTGGGAATATAAAAGCGAGCGGCTGCGCGCATCGACCAGCACCCGATCGTTTTGGCCCGCGTGCATCTTCTACTAGTAATGAAATATTTACCGTCAGGATGTGCTGCTCAGCGTGTCGCGGCGACGGCCGCTGAGACACGCTATGCCCTGCAAGCGAGGCTGGGAACAACTCGGGACGGGAATGCTTGGGGACTGGGACGTGGTTAACGTGTCGCGCCGAAGCGTGATGGGCCAAAACTGGCGGCCCGACACGCGAAGCAAACGCTCCTGACCGTAAATGGTACGCCATGCTTCCACAATGCATTTCGCGTGAACCTGTGACTCGAGCTCGCCCGAATAGAAGGCCTTCTGGAAACCGATGGCAACAAACCACATCAAAAGATCATGATCGTCCGCTTTCTCTTGGGGAAGGACGAGTGTGAAGAGATGGCCGCCTTGCAGAACACTGCTTCCAACAGCATACCTGGACCTCGCTTTGCTGGGGTCCCAACGCATTATCCCAACAGTGCTTGCACTTCGGGCTTTCTGCTTGGCGTTCCGAGGTGGTTGAAAGGGGTTGCAAATGTTCGCCACGCTGGCGCCCGTGCCCGCTCGTAGGCGCCTCGTGGGCGCTCCGTGCGCTGGGTGGGTTACCCTAGGATCCGCCGCGTTTGCGCCTGTGCCCGCTCGTGGGCGCCTCGTCGGCGCCCCGTCCGTTCGGTGGGTTTCTCGAGGTATCGCCTGTGTTTCCCGAGGGTTCGCCTCGGTGGCGCCCGTGCCCGCTCGTGGGGGGGGGGGGCGCCCCGTGCGCTTACACCACATACTGTACACCACATGGCTTACACCGCATATCTTGCACCACAATGGGTTGTAACGCATAGCGCACACCACATAGCCCCGACAACAGAGCTTTAGCAGCATCGCTTACACCATGCATAGCTTACAGCACATCGCTTGCATTGCGTAGTTATGTTCACAACGTCGCTCACAGCACGCATACTAGTAATCATAGTTCGCGTAGTATAGCTCACGCCACAACACGTACACATCATAGCTTCCACCGCACAGCTTCCACAATAATGCTCACACCATATAGAGTATGGATCACACCACATGGCTTACACTATCTTGCCTACACCACATCGCGTGCTTCGCATAGCTCACCCCGCGAAGCTTACACAGCATTGTTTGCAAGACATACCTTACACAACATATGCGCCACCTCCAATGTTCAAACATTTACTGTTTCGGGACTGCGCTGGCAAGCATATGACTGAGTGAAGTGTCAGAATCACATTGCATCACAAGGGTACGACCCCAAGAGACTCGTCTAAAGGACTTGGCCATTTGGTCTCCAAAGCAGAACCCTTCGCTATGAAAACTACTGCGCCTCTGCGCTGTCTCTGGCCTTGGTGCTTGCAAATTTGTTCATCAGCAAGTTGCTTCGCGGTTCCACTCTGGCTTCAACTAAAGTGGCTCACGCACACAACAACTATAAGCCTCATTCGCAAGCTTACTTAATCGACGTGCGCATTGCCAACTCCTTCCCCGAGCAAACATGTCTGCCGCCAGCTCATCAAGGTGAAGGACAAAGGCGTCGTCAAACCACTTATCCCACAGGGCCCGGCGGCACGCGAACTCGCATTGCGATATCTCTAGCTGGAGTAGCGTCGCCTGGGATCGGACATGAAGGCGGCCACCTTCGTTGAACGACTCGCAAATTGCCGCCCGGCACCGGGCCGCCAGGGAAAATGGCTCCAGATCGGGGAAGCAACCGGAGAAACCGATGGGCCCAGGGTTACGAAGGACCGAAGCTGATGACCATCCGCGGGGCCCCCGGATCTCGACCGCAGCGAGCTCGTGGATGGACATAGCTCGGGGGCCAGGGGCAGCTGGGCCACGAACCCGAGCGCCGAGAAGTGGTAGATGCGGGCCGCCAGCACCTCGAGCTGGAACCAGCGGCCAACCTTGCCCAAGAGGGCGGCGCGCCGTCGAACTTCGCGAGCGGTTTCTGCCGTGAGCGCCCCTTGCTGTCGGGGCCTGGGGTGAAGCCGAGATACTCGGCGGCGCGCTCGATCTTCATTGCCCTCAAAACGCGGCGCCAACGCCGCGATTTGGGACCGCAGCCCGGCTGGGTCGGCCAGCCAGAGAGGAACCGCCACCGTCTTGCCCCTGCTTAACTCCACGCGCGAGACGCGGGCGCACTCATGGAAGGGGCCAGCCAGCGCGGAGAGGTCGCGGAATAGTTGCTGCGAGACCGAGGCCAGGTCGTCGGCGCAGGCCCGGGGGGCGGCGGCAGCCACGAGGCGCCCCAGATGACCAACTAGAATCATCGCGCGCGCTTCGCGCGCGCTTAGGGTCAAGCTGGTCGATTTCTGAGTGAATTGAGACAGCAAGGCGGTCATGAATAATGATGTCAGCATTACCTGTTTCCTCCTGCCTCTTCCTCATTCCTCCTCCTCCGCTCTCATCGACTGGTCGACCAGTGATCTGTCGCCAAGCTATGGGCCAGGAAAAATGCAGCGCTACAGCGCCATGTTGCACTATGCTATGGAATTCCATGATGCACCATGCTACACTATAAAGCGCAATGCCACGATGCAGTATGCAATGCAATAACATGGTATGCTCGACAGTGCGCATTGCATGCCATGCCATGCTGTGCTGTGAAATTCGATGGTAATATGGGATAATGCGCTGATCCATATCAAATGATTTTTCCCCAATGGGAAACGATGCTGCTGCATTACATGGTATGCGCAGACACGGCACCCTGGGCTTTGACATGCAATACAATACTATGCAATGCTATGGGCGGCTAAGCCAACATCAAAAGGACAGCAGTCAGAACAACAACGGGAGGGCGACATCTGCATGCTGTTCTGTTTACTGTTGCGCAGAACACTACGGTGCTGCTCGACGAATGTACGTGCATTCGAATGCCATAGTACGCCACGATGTGTCATGATATGCAATGCCATGCTAGGCAATGTTACGTCATCACGTGCAGTGCTAGGATCAGCTGGACACTGCTGTGGAACGCAATGCTATGGCAAGCTGAGCCATACTGTGGTATGCGCTGGCACGGTTAACTCTGTCGTGCTGTGCCATGCCATGTCATGCAACAGTGCGATGACACGATCGGCTAGGCGGTCCTGTGCTATGCGCCAGTATGTTTCGAGGTACATTATTATGGTTTCGTTTGCGCAGCTTTCTGTCTCATCGGAGCGCATATCTGTGCCTGGAGCAATGTGCTACCAATGACCGGGTTCGCGCAGTAAGCCACGCCGTCAGAACATGCTGGCGGCAGCGCGCCACCACCACGAGAGCCGTCTAAACCACATGCTGAATTCATAGGTGCTGTCGCCACCGCATAGCCGTGGCTTTATCACGGCCAGTACACTTGGACAAACGCGTGGCTGAGGCAGTGTCCCTACGAAGCAAACGAACATGCAACATGATAAGCTATAGACCATATATCCACCAATCACATTTCGCCATCCTGAATTATTCGTTGGCGGATTCGGGGCCCTGGGGGGCCCCTGGAAGCTAGCAGCGGCGACCAACTTCAAGATTCGTTTCCCTGAGGACCCGCTTGCTTCATGGCGAGAGACTGGGTCGTGGGTTAAAGGGCCTCTTGGAAGTTCGGCCCAAAAGGGGGAACACGAACCGAGCCTTCCGCCCCAAGAGGCCTACAGGAGGCCCCAAGAGGCCCCCAACAGAGCCCCAAAGGCCCCCTAGAGGCCCCACGGGGCCCCGAAGAGGCCCTAGAAAACGCCCCCAAAGCACCCCAAACGGCTCCCCAAAGGCACCCAAAACTGTTTTCAAGAGGCCCCCGGGAAACCTCCCACGAATTCCTTGGGGCCATCTTGGAGCCATCTTGTGCGATCTCGGGCGCCTCTTGGGCCGTTCTGGGGCACTCTTGGGCCGTCTTGGGATTCTCTTGCGCCGTCGTGGCGCCTTCTGTGGGGGCGTCTTGAGCCGTCTTGAGCTGATTTCTGGGGCCTCGCGAGCTGTCTCGGACCGTCGGAAACACGAAACAGCGAGGACACGGACAACCTTCGAAAACCCTCGGGGGGGGAACACAACACACACACACACACACACACACACTCGCACACACACACACACACACACACACACACACACACACACACACACACACACACACACAAACACAAACACAAACACAAACACAAACACAAACACAAACACACACACACGCAGAGAAAGACACACGCACACACACACGCAGACACGCACACACAACAATTACGCTACCGAAGAACCCCACATACTTATTGTATGCCACGTGTGTTCACAAACCATGCCACATCCCGCTTCGCCTTTTTGAGCCAGACCGGCCAAACTGACCAGACCAGTCAGATCAGCCATTCCAGCCACAACCAGCCAAAGTAATCAGACCAGCCAGCCAGGCCAATCAAGCAGACCAGCCAAACCAACCAGATGAGTCACTCCAACAATCGTCGGCGACGGCGACGACGACGACGACGATCAGAGGCTCGCATTGCCGCGAATGCCGTGTACCATTTCACTGCTTTCGCATCCGCTTTCGTCATCAGCTTCTCAAGCTGAACTGATTCTCGCAAACTTTGCGACCAAGGTACTTCTGCCCAACGGCGGTCCGTCTGAGTCGGCTCAGGGGACAGCTGAATGCGAGGGGTGCCTGTGGAACGAACACAGGTAGCAAGCAGAAGTGATGGGGACCGCTGAGGAGTGAAAGGCTGCATGGGCGTGGACTTGATAGGCGTGTCCTGCGCGGGCGTGGCAACGGCCCCTTTGCCGGCGTCGCCGACCCGCCGAACTTTCGCCAACGGCGAGCCATCGCCATCCTCGACACACACCCCCGGCTGATCAGCTGGGAACCCGCCGGACGAAGGGTTCAGCAAGTACCTAGTCAAGCACTGCCTCCTGGCATCGTCGGTGCCTTTTGTTCGCGGCAACTCGTTGTACCTGGTGAGGAGCGTGTCAGGCCACTAATTTGCCAGCTGTCGGTGGTAAGCATCAAATGCGCCGCGTACCAAGGCGTTCCCATGCTGGAAAACATATATTCGCAAACCATCCAGGCTCACCTCAGCGCCCATATCTTGCATTGATTTCTTGAGCTGCTCGCAAGGCGGTGGCAAAGCAGACATTGCGCATTTGGGCGCCATGACGGGGACCGTACCTTTGACGGAGAATCACCGGCGGCCGTCCGCATTCACATATCCAGCAGTCTGAGCCCGCATGAGCCAGGGTGGCTACAATTCTTGATGATGATGACGATTATGATGCTACAGCTGCGCGCCCCCTATGGTGTCGAGAAAATGCCGCGACTGCTGTGCCTGGACGACCGTCGTGCATAGCGGCCGCGCTCAGGGACCACCCCCGCCTGCACACCCCCTATGGTGTCGAGAAAGTGCCACGCCTGCTGTGCCTGGACGACCGTCGTGCATAGCGGCCGAGCTCAGGGACCACCCCCTGCGCACCCCCTGTGGTGTCGAGAAAATGCCACGCCTGCTGTGCCTGGACGACCGTCGTGCTCGTGCCACGCCTGCCCTGGACGACCTTCGTGCATAGCGGCCGAGCTCAGGGACCACCCCCTGCGCACCCCCTCTGGTGTCGGGAAAGTGCCACGCCTGCTGTGCCTGGACGACCGTCGTGCATATCGACCGAGCTCAGGGACCACCCCCTGCGCACCCGAAAGTGCCACGCCTGCTGTGCCTGGACGACCGTCGTGCATAGCGGCCAAACTCAGGGACCACCCCCTGCGCACCCCCTGTGGTGTCGAGAATATGCCACGCCTGCTGTGCCTGGACGACCATCGTGCATAGCGGCGAGCTCAGGGACCACCCCCTGCACACCCCCTTATGGTGTTGAGAAAATGCCACGCCTGCTGCGCCTGGACGACCGTCGTGCATAGCGGCCGAGCTCAGGGACCACCGCCTGCACACCCCCTACGGTGTCGAGAAAGTGCCGCGCCTGCTGTGCCTGGACGACCGTCGTACATAGCGGCCAAACTCAGGGACCGCCCCCTGCGCACCCCCTGTGGCGTCGAGAAAATGCCGCGCCTGCTGTGCCTGGACGACCGTCGTGCATAGCGGCCGCGCTCAGGGACCACCCCCTGCGCACCCCCTGTGGTGTCGAGAAAGTGCCACGCCTGATATGCCTGGACGACCGTCGTGCATAGCGGCCGAGCTCAGGGACCACCCCCTGCGCACCCCCTATGGGGTCGGGAAAGTGCCACGCCTGCTGTGCCTGGACGACCGTCGTGCATAGCGGCCGCGCTCAGGGACCACCCCCTGCGCACCCCCTATGGTGTCGAGAAAGTGCCGCGCCTGCTGGGCCTGGGCGACCGTCGTGCATGGCGGCCGAGCTCAGGGACCACCCCCTGCGCACCCCCTATGGTGCCGAGAAAGTGCCACGCCTGCTGTGCCTGGACGATTGGAAGCGAACAGGGGGCAGCGACTGCAGAAGCCCCTGAAGTGGGGCGGGCAAGAAAGCTGGGCAGCGTGACTTACCTTCTTTGCTGGTTCGCGTGGACGTCCGAACGACCTGCGCGTCTCGGGCACCGCGCCGTCTGGAATCGCGCCGTGTTGCGCTTGCACGTTCGGCGACGCTGTGATACTTCTCCGCCGCATGCAATCAGGGCGCCCTCAGGTTGCGGCCATACAAACGCAATTTCTGCCCGCTTGGCGCCCCAAACCGACCGTCCGAACAGGGCGTGTCGCACGGTCTATCGGTGACGGCTTGACCGAGCACGACTCATGCGTCGACTTGCGCCGGCCGTGCAATATTGTTTTGCAATGTAGCCCGATGAATCCGGGCATCGGCCATAAACCGTAAAGGGCTGAGCCAAAATGGCAACGGAAGGTGTGGAAGGGAGAAAAAGAAAAGGAAGTGGAGGAGGAAGTGGGAGAGGATGTAAGGGAATGTAAGGGGGGCGAGGCGGCTGGGGAAGAAGGGGATAGGGGCGGCGAGCACGTATCGGCCACGACTGCGACCCAGGCCCGAGCGCCCGGCCAGGCGCCTGACCCATCGACCACAGGAGTACCCCGACGGAGCTCGGAGCATTGCGTACAACGGCCTTTCTTCGGAGGGCGAGGTTATCGATGGGGGGGCTCACCAATGAGCCATGGCCGAAAACACGTACCGCAATCGTGGGGGGAACCCGCCACCTCTCCAACGGAAACCCCAGGCACTAGAGATTTTGTTGCCCAAGTTCATCGTTGTTGTCATCATGTGAGAACCGGTAGCATTGCATACGCTTTGCGCCTCTTCCGTGCGCTTCCCCCCCTCAAAATATCAGAATTCTGAGACGCCCGCGAGCACATCTTGTCCCCCCTCGAAGATTTCCTTCTACTAGTGCTTCCGAGAATGCCCGAGACGAAGCTGACGGGAGATCTACGCTCTCCCCTCCCCCGTCCTCCTCTTCGCATTTCTCCTGCCCCTCCCTCCTAACTCATTCCCTCTCTTACTAAATCTCCTCTAGTAACTTCCAGGGGACCTCCATTTTCTTCCTCCGCCTCCTCCTCCCTCCTCTCTCCTCCTCCTCCTCCTCCTCCTCCCCCCCCCCTCCCTCCTCCTCCTCCTCCTCCTCCTCCTCCTCACCCTCCTCGTCGGTGTTTCGATCGACTTGAATTGCCTGCAAAGGAGATCCAGTCGAGGCGCACTTCGGGCGGCCCCCAGAGGCCCGCAGGAGGACTCAGCAATCCCCGTATTTTGGTGCTCGGACCCCCCCCCCAAATCGTGCGCAGCAGGGCACGGGGGCGCCAAAGGTCAGCTCGGTACCCCACAGAGGCTCCTGGACTGCCCCCCCAACCCGTGCTCGCCATACCCACATGGACCACCAGGGGGGCCAGGTACACCCGTCAACCTCTACAGGTCGACCACTACACGGGGGGGGGAGGCAAGCCAAATCTACAGGTAGAGCAAGAACCTGTTTACCCCAAATTGCTTCTACAGGTACAGCCAGTACCTGTAGAAGCCAAACTGCTTCTACAGGTACGACCTGCACCTGTTTACCCCCCTTCCCTTCGAAAAAAACACACACCAAACGAGCGGGGTAAACAGGTGCAGCCTGTACCTGTTTACCCCGAGGGAGTACCTGAAGGGACAACGGCTTCTACAGGTACAGCCTCTACCTGTTTACCCCAAACTGCTTCTACAGGTACAGCCAGTACCTGTAGAAGCCAAATTGCTTCTACAGGTACAGGCTGTACCTGTTTACCCGGACGCAGTACGTTGGCCCACCAGGACTGCCGTAGGGAACACCGCCTAGGTACACAGGTCGGGCGTGTCGAAGGGTCGTGGAGGGAGGGGGGCAGGAGTAGGAGGGGCAGGGCGGACCATCGACAGAAGGGGGGGGGCGAGGAGGAGAGAGGGAGGGAGGCAAGGCCGGAAGGAAGAATGGAAGGAAGCAAAGGGGCACGCTCTCCCCCCATGCGCAACTACCAGGGGGGCAGGATTTTCCCGCCCTGCCTCGTCGTGGCCCGCCGCTCCCCTGCTCCATTTGGCCCTGTGGCCCCCTGCTCCCTCCCCCCTCCTCCCCCCCGCCCTTTTCGCCCCTCCCCTGGGGTTCGTCCCAACCCCCCCACCCACCCCTCCACTCCCTTCCACCCACCCCTCCACCACCCCCCTCCACCACCCCCTCCACCTCCCCCTCCCCCCCCTCCACCCCCCCTCCACCTCCCCCTCCACCCCCCCGGATGTCCCTCGAAACTTTCTGGGAGCCCCCAGAGGGCTCGAAGGGGGCCCCAAGAGGGTTCCAAGAGGGCTCCAAAAGGGCCCCCAAAGGGCTCCAAGAGGGCCCAAACCCAACTCTATGATGGTGACGACGACGATGATGATGGAACCTTATACCCACACTGCCCAATATTGCCAAGGAAAACTACCAGAGCCGCCAAGAGGGCCCACAACTGCCTCAAGAGGCACCCCGACTGGCCCCAAAAAGACCCCAGGAATCGCCAGAGGGAGGCCCGAGAAGCTACCGAAACACTGGGGAGAAGACCGGGGGGGGCGTCCAGGAAGGCCACGATCAATAAGAATGTTGCGGCAACTCTGTGTTTTTATGTGGAATTCCTCAGCCCGTCGACTCAGGATGGCTCAAACCAATGCGCCTGGGGGCGTGGGAGGGAGGCCCGAGGAGCCCAGCGAGGGCCCCAAACGGTTGCAAGGCGGCCGATAACAACCCCAAGAGGCCCCCCCCCAAACGGCTCAGGAGGGCCCCAATACAATCCTGTTTGGCCATGCGTCGCCGATAAACAAGAAGGCCCAAATAGCGACCGAACATCTCGTCTGACCTTCGAGAGGGGGCCAAGTCCACCCAGGCCACAGCCAAGCGGGCCGAAGAGCCAAGACAGCACACGACAGCGCCAAAACGACCCCAAGATTCGCACCCTGTCCAATCTACGGCATGCGACAGCAATGTTGTACAATAGCGCGTGCTGCAGCGCACGGCTGTGGCGCCACATCAGCGAAGTGATACATCACGCTACGCTTAATGATACTTGAACCTCGTCCACAAAATCCTATATTGGCGCCTCGAAGATGTGTCGCAAGGAACGCGAAAATCTATAAGTTGCGTTGTTCGGCTGTGTTCCCCAGGGGCGTTCTGCAGTCGCCTTACGAGGCTGCCCGCGGCTCGCTTCCAACTGGACGACCGTCGTGCATAGCGGCCGCGCTCAGGGACCACCCCCTGCGCACCCCCTGTGGTGTCGAGAAAATGCCGCGCCTGCTGTGCCTGGACGACCGTCGTGCATAGCGGCCGCGCTCAGGGACCACCCCCTGCGCACCCCCTATGGTGTCGAGAAAGTGCCACGCCTGCTATGCCTGGGCGACCGTCGTGCATAGCGGCCGAGCTCAGGGACCACCGCCTGCGCACCCCCTCTGGTGTCGGGAAAGTGCCACGCCTGCTGTGCCTGGACGACCGTCGTGCATAGCGGCCGAGCTCAGGGACCACCCCCTGCGCACCCCCTGTGGTGTCGAGAAAATGCCACGCCTGCTGTGCCTGGACGACCGTCGTGCATAGCGGCCGCGCTCAGGGACCACCCCCTGCGCACCCCCTGCGGTGTCGAGAAAGTGCCACGCCTGCTATGCCTGGACGACGTCGTCTGCATAGCGGCCGAGCTCAGGGACCACCCCCTGCGCACCCCCTCTGGTGTCGGGAAAGTGCCACGCCTGCTGTGCCTGGACGACCGTCGTGCATATCGACCGAGCTCAGGGACAACCCCCTGCGCACCCCCTGTGGTGTCGAGAAAGTGCCACGCCTGCTGTGTTTGGACGACCGTCGTGCATAGCGGCGAGCTCAGGGACCACCCCCTGCGCACCCCCTTCTGGTGTCGAGAAATTGCCACGCCTGCTGTGCCTGGACGACCGTCGAGCGTAGCGGCGAGCTCAGGGACCACCCCCTGCACACCCCCTTACGGTGTCGAGAAATTGCCACGCCTGCTGTGCCTGGGCGACCGTCGTGCATAGCTGCTGAGCTCAGGGACCACCGCCTGCATACCCCCTATGGTGTCGAGAAGGAGCCACGCCTGCTGTGCCTGGACGACCGTCGTGCATAGCGGCCGAGCTCAGGGACCACCCCCTGCGCACCCCCTGTGGTGTCGAGAAAATGTCACGCCTGCTGTGCCTGGACGACCGTGGTGCATAGCGGCCGCGTTCAGGGACCACCCCCTGCGCACCCCCTATGGTGTCGAGAAGGTGCATGCCTGGACGACCGTCGTGCATAGCGGCCGAGCTCAGGGACCACCCCCTGCGCACCCCCTGTGGTGTCGAGAAAGTGCCACGCCTGCTGTGCCTGGACAACCGTCGTGCATAGCGGCCGAGCTCAGGGACCACCCCCTGCGCACCCCCTGTGGTGTCGAGAAAGTGCCACCCTTGCCACGCTCTGCCGTGCCGTGCCCTGCGCGCCTGCCCTGTTGTGCTATGCTTGTGCTGAGCTGTGCTGCGATGTGCTGTGCTGTGCCGTGCCGTGCTGTTGCTGCGGTGGGGTTGTGCTGTACTGTGCTATGCTGTGATGTGCTGATGCTGGTGTGCTGCTGCAAAACTGCCACGCCTGCTGTGCCGTGGACGACCCTATGCGTCGAGAATGTGCAGCACGTGCCAAGCCGCGTGTGTGTGTGTGTGTGTTGTGTGTTGTGTGTTGTGTGTGTGGAGTGTGTGTTGAGTGTGTGTGTGTGTGTTGTGTGTGTGTTTTTGTGTGCGTTGTGCGTATAGTGCGTGATGCGTTTTGTGCGTGTGGTGTGCGTTTAGAGTGCGTGTGCGTGTGTGTGTGTGTGTGCTGTGCTGTGCTTGTGCTGTGCTGTGTGTGCTGTGCTGTGGCTGTGCTTGTGCTGTGCTGTGCTGTGCTGTGTCTGTGCTGTGCTGTGCTGTGCTGTGCTGTGCTGTGCTGTGCTGTTCTGTGCTGTGCTGTGCTGTGCTGTGCTGTGCTGTGCTGTGCTGTGCTGTGCTGTGCTGTGCTGTGCTGTGCTGTGCTGTGCTGTGCTGTGCTGTGTGCTGTGCTGTGCTGTGCTGTGCTGTGCTGTGCTGTGCTGTGCTGTGCTGTGTGCGCTGCGCTGTGATGTGCTGTGCTGTGCTGTGCTGTGCTGCGCTGCGCTGCGCTGCGCTGTGCTGTGTGCGTGAGGAGGAGGGGGAGGAGGAGGAGGAGGGGAGGAGGGCGGGTGTGGGTGAGACGCGGGTGCGGCGCGGGTGGGAAGAAAACCAGAACCCCACGAAGCATGTGGGGAAAAACCATGTGTTTCGCCTCCTGTTTCCTCGTGGGAGTCCTTTTGAAAGCATCTTGGCCGTTTTGAAGCCCCCTTGGGCTGCCTTCAAGCCATGCTGGACAAAGCTTGAAACGCTATTGTGCGGTCTTGGGCTCTCTTGGAGCGTTCTTGGGCCATCTTGGCACCCCCATCGGAGGTCTCTCAGCCCCCTTTGACGTTGTTTTGCGCCCGCCCGGGCCCGAAACGACCGGATGACAAATCAGTACACTTTCGGGGCCCCGGGACCCTTTCCCCTTGTATATACATATATATATATATATATATATATATATATGTATATATATACATGACTGCATTGGCGCTGCGCGCCATGCACCTTGGTCCTTTGAGTTCTGCACGCAAGCGATAAGCGTGCGTGCGTACATGCGCGCATGCATGTATACACGCGCACGTGCATGCACGTTCCGTATAAATGTATAGGTGTATACAAAATACTTACATTGTTGTATGTGTGTATACAGCGTACATATGCACATACAAATTTATGTGTGCAAGGGTATGAAAATGCATATGCAACTCGTACGGGGCATCCTCGGGCATCTTCGCTGCATGCCACGAGACCCTCAACGACAGGGTCACAATGTGAAATGTCATGGGAGCAAAATCAATGAATGTCGGCATTCGAAATTCGGAAACCTCGTGGGGGGGGGGTCGGGGCCCTCGTGGGCCGTTTGGGCGCCTTCATGGGCCGTCTTGGGGCCTTCTTGGGCCGTCTTGGGGAGCTTGGGCCCGCCGGAACCCCTTTTGGACCCATCTTGGGCACTTCCGGGGACCTCCCATGGCCCTTTTGGGTCTGTTCTGGGAGCCCTTGGGGGGCCTCTTGGTTCCATTATGGGTCTTGGGGCTCTCGTGGGCGATCGTGGGGCCTGGCTCGGCCGTCTTGAAGCTTTCTTGGGGGCCTTTTGGAGCGTCTTGTGGCGATCTCGGGGGCTTTGAAACCGTCTTGAAAGCTGATGAATTCCGAAAGGCGAATATGCTGAAATTGTAAGTTTTACGTAGGGAATGGGACGATGTTTGTGCTTTGAAGGCCCCTTGGAAAGCTTTTTGGGGTGCCTTGGGGGTCTTTATGGGTCTTTATGTTGGCATTCGGAAACGTCGTGGGGGTGTTTTCGGGGCCCCCGTAGGCCGTTTTGGCGGCTTCATGGGCCGTCCTGGAGCCTTCTTGGGCCGTCTTGGGAAGCTTGGGCCCGCTGGAGCCCCCTTGGGACCCATCTTGGGCACTTCCGGGCGACATCGGCCGGATTCACGATCTAGGAATGGACTAGATCGCGATCTAGTCCATTGGGGATCGTGAATCGGTGCGTTGTTGGGTCCTGAATCGGTCCGTTGTAAATCGCGAGTCGGTCCATTCTGAATCGTGAATCGGGCAAAACTCGTCTTGTCTGCAGGTCGGTCGGACCAAATCGCGATCTGGTCTGGAAGGGCTGATTCACGATCCCAAAACGGACTGATTCAGGATTCCAAAACGGACCGATTCACGATCTAACATGAACCGATTCATGATTTAGAACGGACCGACCTCGTCGACGTGTTCGGGTGTATTTGAAGGGACGTATGTGGATTTTGGAAGTTTTGGGAGGGGTTGGGTGGATTTGGGAGGACTTGGGAGGATTCGGGTGGATTCAAAAGCATTTCAAAACCCACTCAGAAGCATTTCAAAAGCATCTCAGAAGCCTTTCAAAAGCTTCCCAGAAGCCTTTCAAAAGCCTCTCCGAAGCCTTTCAAAAGCGTCCCAACAGCCTCTCAGGCGCCATTCGAAAGCCTCTCAGAAGCCTTTCAAAAGCCTATTCAAAAAAGCCTCTCTGAAGCCTTTCAAAAGCCTCTCAGAAGAAGCCTTTTAAAAGCTTTTCAAACACTGTTCAAAAACCTTTCCAACGCCCCCTGGGGGCCTCCTAGAGGCCTCCTTGGATATTGACCAGAACGGAGATCTGTGAAACATCTGTGAAAGGGGCACCCCCTCATCACTAACACACACTACACCAAACCACAACACGCACAAGCAACGCGCGCGGAAACACCACAAAACACCACGACCACCACGAGAACCCACGATACACCACGGGGCACCACGGGACACCACGATGCACCACAGCACACCACATCACGCACACACACACACCACCACCACCACCAAAACACACCACGCCACACACACACACACCACACCACACCACACTACACCACGCACACTCCACACGCACGGAGGCACCACGAGACACCACGAGCACCACGAGACACCACGACGCACCACGAGACACCACGGGACACCGCGGGACACCACCACCCCACCGCACACACACACACACACCACCCTCGGAATCCCTGGGAATCGATTCCCAGGGATTCGAAAAGGGATCCCGGGATCACCCCCAAAATCCCTGGGAGTCGATTCCCAGGGATTCCGAAAGTGATCCCAGGATCGTTTTTGAAAATCCCTGGGAATCGATTGATTCAAGATTCCAAAACGGACTGATTCACGATCTAGAACGGACTGGTTCAAGATTCGAAAGTAGACAGATTCACGGCTTAAAACAAACTGATTCAAGAGGCCAAAACAAACCGATTCACGATCTAAACCGGACCGATTCACGATCCAGAACGGACCGATCTCAAATTTGAACGCGCGGAAGAACAATGCACAAAAAATAAACAACAACACCCCCTCAAGAGGAAAACGTCCCATTCCAAAGAAGCCTATACCCAGCGCCATTTCCGTGCCCGTTTGCGCGACCGCGCGCGTATTTCACAAAAAAACATCGGAACAAGGGAAATCCGACAAATCATGAAAAAACAAATAACTTCCCCCTCCCAAACGGCCCATTGCAAGTACAGCTTCCGCGTCCAGTCGCGCGTCCGCGCGCGCACTTCGCGGAAGACGGGTCGGAAACAAGAAAAAAAGTCGGAACCCAACAAATCGGAAAAAAACATAATTTTCCTCTCCCAAACGGCCCATTGCAAGTACTGTTTCCGTGTCCAGTCGCACGTCCGCGCGCGCATTTCGCGGAACCCGGGTCGGAACAAGAAAAAAATCGGAACCCGAAAAATCAGAAAACAATAATAATTTCCCCCTCCCAGACGGCCCATTGCAAGTACCGTTTCCGTGTCCAGTCGCGCGTCCGCGCGCGCACTTCGCGGAAGACGGGTCGGAAACAAGAAAAAAAGTCGGAACCCGCACAATCAGAAAAAAAAAAAACATAACTTCCCCCTCCCAGACGGCCCATTGCAAGTACAGTTTCCGCGTCCAGTCGCGCGTCCGCGCGCGCACTTCGCGGAAGACGGGTCGGAAACAAGAAAAAGAAATCGAAACCCGAACAATCAGAACAAAACAATAATTTCCCCCTCCCAGACGGCCCATTTCAAGTGCCGTTTCCGTGTCCAGTCGCGCGTCCGCGCGCGCATTTCGCGGAGGACGGGTCGGAAACAGGAAAAAAAGTCGGAACCCGAAAAATCAGAAAAAAACACAATTTCCCCCTCCCAGACGGTCCATTGCAAGTACCGCTCCCGTGGCCGGTTGCGCGTCCGACCGCGCATTTCGCGGAGGACGGGTCGGAAACAGGAAAAAAAAAAAAAAGCGCAACCCGAAAAATCAGGAACAAAAAAAAAAAACATAATTTCCCCCTCCCAGTACCGTACCTGAGTTTTGGGCCAGGGACTTCTTAGATACCTGTAACGCGGGGTCTCGTGGCATGCTTCTCGAGGGCCTCGTGGAGCGAATACTGAAGTCTCCTGTGTCCGCTCGTGGGCCGGTTGGTGGGGGCCCCTAGGGGGCCTCTGTTGGATCCTTTTTGGGGTGCTACCCTGGTACCTTGCTGCGGCCTAGAGGGCCCGCTCGTGGCGGAGGGTTCGAAATTTCAGTCGTGGCTCCACCGCTAGGACCTCTCTTGGGGCCCTCTTGGGCCGTCTCGGGCGCCTCTTGTTTGTCTTGGGGTTATTTTTTTTGTCGGCGGCGCAGCGTGTTCGCCAGATACGCGCCAAGTACCAATCAACGCGCCAAACGCGCGCTGATCAAGCAAAAAGAAATATTATAATGCGGCAAGGCGAGGGCTGGCAGCCAGATATTAGTACTTGGCCATTCACACGCCCGAGCCAGCTACGAATGCGCTGGGCTAGACCCATCGCCGCGCGCTTCGCGCGCGCTCAGGTTCTAGCCCACGCCGGGGGGGCGCTGGACGATCTTGGACAACGCTATCAAGGGGGGGCACTGGACGATCTTGGACAACGCTATCAAGCACAGGCGCGCGACGGCATCTGAGGAGCTTCTGGGGTGTTCCGCATGCTTCGTCAACTGGCTGTTGGAGGCACCTCTTGGGTGCTTCTTGGGGGGGCGTCTGGGGGTCCCTTGGGGGCATCGGTTCTGCAATCTGAAGCCGTCAGTGGCCGTCTTGGCTGCGTGGAGGCCCGACTTGAGGCCACCTGCGGCCAGATTGAGACAATCCGGAAGCCTCCCGGGGGCCTCCTGGAAGCAGTTTTGACCTAACAACAGCGAAGACTGATAGGTTTCTAGTGGTCTCAAAAGAGCTCACAGATCACTCCACAGGGGGGTCCGGGCAGGTGTTGGGGAGTTGCCGGGCGGCAGGGTGCCGGGCTCGTTTTTCACCAACAGTCACACACTTCGTGCTCTTCGACTTCCCAGAACTCCATTCCCAGGCCACATTCTGAATACCCGGATGCAACAGTCACACACTTCGTGCTCTTCGACATCCCAGAACGCCATTCCCGGGCCACATTTAGAATAACCAGATGCAACAGTCACACACTTCGTGCTCTTCGACATCCCAGAACGCCATTCCCGGGCCACATTCTGGAGGGCCGGATGCAACAGTCACACACTTCGTGCTCTTCGAGTTCCCAGAATTCCATTCCCGGGCCACATTTTGGATGCCCGGAGCCAACTGTAGGCCACTTCCTGGTCTTCGAGTTCCCAGAACTACATTCCCGGGCCACATTTTGAATAGCCAGACGCTTCGTAGTTCTTCCGCCACAGCCGTGTTTGGTTCAGGAATTGCTAGTGACACTGCAGTCCACTGCATTCAATCGTGCCACTGCATTCACTCACTGCAGTCCACTCAGTTTCGATTGCAATGGCGTTCCCCTGGCCGTACCCCCATACCCAACGTTCATCCGCAGCCTCTGCTCCGCGAGGCTCGTCCGAAGTGTCGCCGCCTCGCGGTGCTTCTCAGCCTGCGCCGCCTCGCGGTGCTTCTCAGCCTGCGGAGGAAGGTGGACAGACGCCTGGTTCTGGCGCTGTGCAGCCTGCGTCTTTCACGGTCGCCTCGTTCATTTCGGGTTCGAGCAGGGCATGATGACTGGTAAGCAGGCGGCCACTCACTGCGCTAACTTCGGAAGGGTGTGCGCCACGATAGTGGAGACCGCTGATGCTGATATTGTCTGTGGCTGCGAGGTCGGTGCGTTCCGTGAAGGCTTTCGCCGAGCAGGGATCAACGTGACAGAGATCCTCAGTAAGCCTTTCGGTGATGGCATTCGCTTCTCGGAGGTCGACAACTACTTGACTCTCTGGGGGTTCCGCGGTGCTTCTCAGCCTGCGGAACTGACTCTGTGCGAAGACAGCAAAGTTTACAGGCCTCCTAGCGGCCGAGAGATTGATGCTGTTATTTCACATTTTGAGGTGAACAAACCAGGCCATGACAAGTTCCACGTGGTGATCGCCAACATGCACATCGTGTGCGGCAAGAAACCGCCGACCATCCAGACTCGAAAGCGGACAGTTCGCCTCTCCGCTTGCACCTGGACTGCATGGCTCAGATTCTCAATGCTTCGGAGCCGCACGTGCCAGTCGTTCTGCTTGTAGTCGGCGACGACAACCTGACTTTCCAGGAGGCGCGGGAGGCTTACCAGCGCCAGCAGAACGACGAGAAGCTCTGGGAGGTCCATGCCACTCCGGCCGACCTCAAAGGCGACCACGTCGCGGTCTGCGGAGCAGTCGCCCGTTTCTGCTCCATTGCCGTTGGCGCGTCTTTTACGGATCGTGGCATGCGCAACGACGCACACGATGCGGTGGCGGTTGTGCTCACTCTCCCTGGTGCTATTCAGCCTGGGGAGAGCAAGAGGCGGAAGATTGTCGTCGAAAACGTCTCCGACGCCGACGTCAGCGTACAGGCGGACGCCGAGTCTTCTGTGCATTGGGATCGGTCGCCGAGTTCTACTCCTCCGCTTTCACCGACTTCACCGGGCGATCCCGACTACGTCGAGGATGTCGTTCAGAATCCCGCGAACGACTTGCACAGGGAGCTGAGGCAGCTTTGGGACGACAGGTACGACGAGGAGTACGATCCGAAAGTCCTCCATCATCTCAGTCTCTTGCTTTTCAAAAAGAGGAAGTCCACGGAGCCAGCGGACACTAATCCAGCTGGCGCTCCTCAGCCTGGCTCGGAATATGACGCGGCCTTTGCGTCTCAGGAGGAGACTGGCCGAGCCATTCTCTCTGTCCTTAAGCTTCGACATGACTTTCTGCGGAGCAAGAACATCGACGACATGCGCTACGTTCTCACGGAGCCTGAGCGCCAGGAATTGGTCAGAGTAGCTCGCGACCAGTACGAGCAGTCGCGGCAGCAGCGTGCGCTTCAGGAACGGGATGTCGAAAAGGGAAAAGCGAGAGGCAAGTCTGCGCCACAAGGGGGCCATGCGGTTCCGCAGGGTCCTAACAAAGGGCCAGGCGGTAAGAAAGGTTCTCACGGTGCTTCTCAGCCTGCGGGAAAAGGTGGCCAGGCCAAGGGTGCAGGTCTGGGTAGCGTCGCCAAGTTTGTGAAAGACCAGAAGCGTAAGCGGTGGCATCGCCATTTGCAACGTGTGGCCGGTACCAAACAGATCTGGGAGGTGCTGGCCTTCTCAGGGCGCTTCGACGTTGATTGGCTAACGCAAGCGTTGCAAGCTGATCACAGTGAGGGCCGTGATGCAGCAGTTCCCGAGGAAGCTCTGCGGCAACAGCGGCGCCGGCTGCACCACCAGAAGGCCGAGGCCATCGCGCGCTACAACGAGGGGGAGCGGCTTTCCCGCCATCTGTCTGCCCAGGCTGGCCAGCCAAAGCCGAACTTCACGCGCAGGCAGCTGGACGTGTTGCAGATGTTTGAGAGCGGAGCGCTGCTTCAAATCCGCAACCAAGCGATTCTGGCGTTGGGGCACGGCCGTCTGTTCAGGGCCGATGGCGACTACCTGGACATCGGCGGCAGCACGGGCGGTGGCTCCAGGAGCATCATCGATTCTTGGCAGCCGCCGGACTGGCGTGACTTCCTCCAAGACGATCAGGACATCTGAGTTTTGCAAGTCTCCCTGCCCGCGGTGCTTCTCAGCCTGCGGTCTGCCGCTCTCCAGCTGCGGTCTCGAGCAGTAGTGTTCGAAAGCATGCGAGTTCCTGCGGTGCTTCTCAGCCTGCAGGTTTCGCAGCTTGCGCTCTGCAGTACAAGTGCTTTTCAGCATGCGACATCCTGCGGTGCTTCTCAGCCTGCAGGGTTCGCAACGTGCGGTTTGCAATGCATTCCTTTTCAGTATGCGAGTTCCTGCGGTGTTTCTCAGGCTGCAGGGCTCCGAGGCTCTTCGCTTCGATGCCAATGTTTTCAGACACCGTAGCTCCGTTCCGTAAACATCTTCCAAGAACCGCTCGCAACCTTTTGCAGCTGGCGGTCTGCAGACGTAGTCTGTCTCAGCATGCGAGCTCCCGCGCGCTTCGCCGGCTTTTGCTGCGCGGACAATTTTCTCACACACGTCAGCGCCGTTTGTAGGCGCCAGAAAAACATGTAGACATTCACGAAGGGCTTAGTCTGTATATCGTCACATCATTACATACGCAGTCGTCGAACACATCGGTGTACATTCAGCGCTTTGTCCTTCTACAGCATTCTTTCCGTTGATAACAGTGTTCTGATGGGTTCGCTTCGTTCTAAAAGCGTTGATAGCAGTGTCTCGTTTGCGGACAACTCATTCTATATCAACTCACTGATACCGAGTTTCCTTTCACCATAAGTGAATGCATACCAGTGTATGTTGGTTACTACAAAAGTGGGTTCCTACAGCCGACTTCATGATCGCTATCATCATCGCAGATTTCACTCATCCTCATCACCACGACTGGTTCACGTTGGCCTGCGGTGCTTCTCAGCCTGCAGTTCCTTTCGTTACACTGTAGTTGAAGCCGTTCATGGCAGTGACTCGTTTAAAGACAACTTTAGTATTGGGGGAAGTGTCGATAGCAGCGTTTCTTTTTACTTATACAAGCGTTGATAGCAGTGTCTCGTTTGTGGACAACTCATTATATATCAACTCATTCATACAGAGTTTCTTTTCGCAGCAAGTGAATGCACAGCAGTGTATCTGCATTACTGGCCCCCACTCCATTACCACTATCATCATCAACGATTTCCTACACGCGTGTGCGCGGCGGTCGCCATGAGTGAATAGTTTGCAGAGACTTCTCGCATTGATAGCCATGGGTCACTTCAGAGTGAACTCATTTGTGATCTTCTTTTATTGGAAGTTGAATCGGTTGATGGCAGTGCCTCGTTTAAACTCCACTTTGGTATTGCTAGTAGTGTCAATGCCAGCGTTTCTTTTTAATTGTGCAAGCGTTGATAGCAGTGTCTCGTTTGTGGTTAGTTATAACAGCGTTGACAGCAGTGTCTCGTTTGCGGACACCTCATTGTACATCAACTCGCTGATACCGGGTTTCCTATCAACACCATCATCATCATCCTTAACCTCCTCGTAGCCATTTTGCTTAGAGCTGTAGCCACATGTTTGCTCGAGTTTCACCTGGCCGTCCAGCCGCGGCGGTGCTCCTCAGCCTGCCTTGTCACAATGCCAGCACGCGGCAAGGCATCGCCCCCGCCACCCCCGGCCCCGTGCGATGGCCCGTGGGAGATTCTGCCGGATCCGCCCGCACCGACTCCTCAGCCAGGTGTCGACGTGGTCTTTGAGCAGGCTCACCTCGAAGACATCCGCCGTACACCAGGGATGGGCGGCAAGACCGCCTGCCAGTGGCAGCGCGCGCTGCGCGCCGAGTGCATTGTCAACAACTTGTCGTTCAAAGACGTAACAAACGACCCGTCCTACGACTGGAAGCAACTGCTTCGGTCTGCCGCTCCGGGTTTCGCTGAGCGCATAATCGGGCAGGGCATCGCCCAGGTTCTCTTTCGCATCATCGAGACAGAGCGCGACCCTAACTACTCCAACACGGATGGCCACGGCAGGCACTTCTTCGAGTTCCGTCGTGCAGACGGTTCAGCCATGCGCCTGCATTACCATAAGAACGGCCGACCCGATGAGCCCACCTATGTCGGTCCACCACGCGCCGTTGCTCAGCCTGCCGTGCCTGAGCCTGGCGCTGCTCAGCCTCATGTTCCTCGTGGCGGCGCTGCTCAGACTGCCGTGCCTGACGGTGGCGCTGCTCAGCCTGCCGAGACTGGCGGTGATGCCCCACTGCTCTTCACACAGGAGCACCTGCAAGAGGCAGCCTGCTCGCGCCAGATTGTGGGCCGCGACGAAGCCAGCGCCGCTCTCCAATCGCTGTTGCACTACCACCATGGCGAGACTGCCCCAGGTGCTGTTGACATCACCGATGGCTCAGCATTTGACTGGCTTCGATGGGTGGCACATATCGAAGATGCGCGCGACGTCATCCGCAATGGCGTCCACAGGGTCTACGCTGTCCGCTGGAATCCGCACTGGGCTCCAGAGGCCGTCTTCTGCTACGGCAACAACACCTACAGCACACTGGTGCCCCGCAAATCGCGCTACACAGGCTCGTGGAGCCACGCGCGAATTGTGACTCACCGGAACGCCAATTGGGTGACCGAACCGTTGCTATCTGCGGCCCCTGTGGCAGCTACGCCGTGGCTGGTGTTGCGGGATCAAATAACCTGGGAGTGATCTCTGGCAAACGAGATGTGGTGCTTCTCAGCCTGCACTCATGTGACACGCAATGCCGTGCCCTGCAATCGCGTGGTGTTTCTCAGCCTGCACTCGCAGGTCCTTCGGAGGTCAATTGTTATGAGTTCGGCACGGTCTCGGTCAAGTACAGCGTGCTGTGGGGATCCCGAGATGGGGCCTGGCTCAAGGTGCTCAAGACGTACTGGAGTGTCCCAGAGCCGGAGTGCCAGCTGATCCTCGGGAGTTGGAACGGCATTTTCAGGCCGTGGCCGGACACGTTCTGGATCAGGACGGGGGGGTCCGAGCCCGAGATGGAGTGCTAGCGCTCTGCAGTACAAGTGCTTTTCAGCATGCGACATCCTGCGGTGCTTCTCAGCCTGCAGGGTTCGCAGCGTGCGGTTTGCAATGCATTCCTTTTCAGTATGCGAGTTCCTGCGGTGTTTCTCAGGTTGCAGGGCTCCGAGGCTCTTCGCTTCGATGCCAATGTTTTCAGACACCGTAGCTCCGTTCCGTAAACATCTTCCAAGAGCCGCTCGCAACCTTTTGCAGCTGGCGGTCTGCAGACGTAGTCTGTCTCAGCATGCGAGCTCCCGCACGCTTCGCCGGCTTTTGCTGCGCGGACAATTTTCTCACACACGTCAGCGCCGTTTGTAGGCGTCAGAAAAACATGTAGACATTCACGAAGGGCTCAGTCTGTATATCGTCACATCATTACATACGCAGTCGTCGAACACATCGGTGTACATTCAGCGCTTTGTCCTTCTAGCTGGGTCGCTTCGTGCTGAGGCTGAGGCTGATGCAGGCTGAGGCTGAGGCAGGCTGAGGCTGAGGCCGAGGCCGACGGCAGACTGAGGCTGAGGCTGAAGCAGGCTGAGGCTGAGGCTGAGGCAGGCTGAGGCTGAGGCTGAGGCAGGCTGATGCTGAGGCAGGCTGAGGCTGAGGCTGAGGCTGATGCAGGCTGAGGCTGAGGGCTGGCTGAGGCCGAGGCTGAGGCGGCCAGACTGATGCTGAGGCTGAAGCAGGCTGAGGCTGAGGCTGAGGCAGGCTGAGGCTGAGGCAGGCTGAGGCTGAGGCTGAGGCAGGCTGAGGCTGAGGCTGTGACTGCGACTGCCGTTGCCACTGCGACTGTCATCGCGAATGCGACTACGACTGCGAGAACAGCAGAATTCTACAACTGGATTCTCATCTGAATATTAAGGGGAATGCTTCCAGATATGCTCCTACACATCGCTGTTAGGTTGCTTTGCCGGGATAATTCTGAATAGCCGGATGCAACAGTCACACACTTGGTGCTCCTTGACCTCCCAGAACGCCATTCCCGGGCCACATTCAGAATAGCCGGACGCAACAGTCACACAATTCCTCGTACTTGACACCCCAGAACTCCATTCCCGGGCCACATTCTGAATGCCCGGAGCCAACTGTAGGCCACTTCGTGCTCTTCGAGTTCCCAGAACTCCACTCCCGGGCCACATTTTGAATGCCCGGAGCCAACTGTAGGCCACTTCGTGGTCTTCGAGTTCCCAGAACTCCATTCCTGGGCATGATTTTGAATGCCCGGAGCCAACTGTAGGCCACTTCGTGGTGTTCGAGTTCCCAGAACTCCATTCCTGGGCATGATTTTGAATGCCCGGAGCCAACTGTAGGCCATTTCGTGTTTTTCGAGTTCCCAGAACTCCATTCCCGGGCCACACTTTGAATGCTGAGGCAGGCTGATGCTGAGGCTGAGGCAGGCTGAGGCTGAAGGCAGACTGAAGCTGAGGACGAGGCTGAAGGCAGGCTGTGGCTGAGGCTGAAGCAGGCTGAGGCTGAGGCTGAGGCAGGCTGAGGCTGAGGCTGAGGCAGGCTGATGCTGAGGCAGGCTGAGGCTGAGGCTGAGGCTGATGCAGGCTTAGGCTGAGGCAGGCTGAGGCTGAGGCCGAGGCTGAAGGCAGACTGATGCTGAGGCTGAAGCAGGCTGAGGCTGAGGCTGAGGCAGGCTGAGGCTGAGGCTGATGCAGGCTGATGCTGAGGCAGGCTGAGGCTGAGGCTGAGGCTGATGCAGGCTGAGGCTGAGGCAGGCTGAGGCTGAGGCCAAGGCTGAAGGCAGACTGAGGCTGAGGCTGAAGCAGGCTGAGGCTGAGGCTGAGGCAGGCTGAGGCTGAGGCTGAGGCAGGCTGATGATGAGGCAGGCTGAGGCTGAGGCTGATGCAGGCTGAGGCTGAGGCAGGCTGAGGCTGAGGCCGAGGCTGAAGGCAGACTGAGGCTGAGGCTGAAGCAGACTGAGGCTGAGGCTGAGGTAGGCTGAGGCTGAGGCTGAAGCAGGCTGATGCTGAGGCAGGCTGAGGCTGAGGCTGAGGCTCATGCAGGCTGAGGCTGAGGCAGGCGGAGGCTGAGGCCGAGGCTGAAGGCAGAATGATGCTGAGGCTGAAGCAGGCTGAGGCTGAGGCTGAGGCAGGCTGAGGCTGAGGCTGAGGCAGGCTGATGCTGAGGCAGGCTGAGGCTGAGGCTGAGGCTCATGCAGGCTGAGGCTGAAGCAGGCTGAGGCCGAGGCTGGAGGCAGACTGATGCTGAGGCTGAAGCAGGCTGAGGCTGAGGCTGAGGCAGGCTGAGGCTGAGGCTGAGGCAGGCTGATGCTGAGGCAGGCTGAGGCTGAGGCTGAGGCTGAGGCAGGCTGAGGCTGAGGCAGGCTGAGGCTGAGGCCGAGGCTGCAGGCAAACTCAGGCTGAGGCTGAAGCAGGCTGAGGCTGAGGCTGAGGCAGGCTGAGGCTGAGGCTGAGGCTGAGGCAGGCTGATGCTGAGGCAGGCTGTGGCTGAGGCTGAGGCTGATGCAGGCTGAGGGTGAGGCAGGCTGAGGCTGAGGCCGAGGCCGACGGCAGACTGAGGCTGAGGCTGAAGCAGGCTGAGGCTGAGGCTGAGGCAGGCTGAGGCTGAGGCTGAAGCTGAGGCAGGCTGATGCTGAGGCAGGCTGAGGCTGAGGCTGAGGCTGATGCAGGCTGAGGGTGAGGCAGGCTGAGGCTGAGGCCGAGGCTGACGGCAGACTGAGGCTGAGGCTGAAGCAGGCTGAGGCTGAGGCAGAGGCAGGCTGAGGCTGAGGCTGAGGCAGGCTGATGCTGAGGCAGGCTGAGGCTGAGGCTGAGGCTGATGCAGGGTGAGGCTGAGGCAGGCTGAGGCCGAGGCTGAAGGCAGACTGATGTTGAGGCTGAAGCAGGCTGAGGGCGAGGCTGAGGCAGGCTGAGGCTGATGCAGGCTGAGGGTGAGGCTGAGGCAGGCTGAGGCCGAGGCTGAAGGCAGACTGATGTTGAGGCTGAAGCAGGCTGAGGGCGAGGCTGAGGCAGGCTGAGGCTGAGGCAGGCTGAGGCTGAGGCTGAGGCAGGCTGAGGCTGAGGCTGTGACTGCGACTGCTGTTGCCACTGCGACTGCCATCGCGAATGCGACCACGACTGCGAGAACAGCAGAATTCTACAACAGGATTCTTATCTGAATCTTAAGGGGAATGCTTCCAGATATGCTCCTACACATCGCTGTTAGGTTGCTTTGCCGGGAAAATAAAACCTCTTGGACGTTTCCTCGAGGCCTTTCGGGCCCTTGGGAAGCTTTTGAGGTCCTCTTGCGGCCTCTGTGGGCCTTTGGGGGGAACGCTCCGCTGTTGGGTCGCGTTCCCCTTCTTGGGCCTCTCTTGGGGCTCTTGGGGCCCTCTCGGGCCGTCTTGGGCGCCTCAAGCACCGTCTTGGGGCCCTCGCGGGCCGTCTTGAGGCCCTCTTGGAGGCCTCTTCCTCTATATTGGAGCGGTATTGGAAGCCTCTTGGGCCGTCTTGGAGCATCCGGATGCCAAAAGGCAGAAACAATTGAAACCCGTCAAAGCACAATCGTAAAACGATGAGTTGTGCCTCTTGGGGCCACCTTGGGAGATCTCTTGGAACCTCGTCGGCCCTCTTGGGAGCTTCTTGGGGGCCTCTTGGATCCGATTGGGGGCCTCTTGGGACTTCCCGAGAACCTCTCGGGGTAGAAAGCTCGGATTCTCAGTTCGTGTTTCCCTTCTTGGGCCTCTCTTGGGGCCGTCTTGGGGCCCTCTCGGGCCTTCTTGGGCGCCTCAGGCACCGCCTTGGGGCCCTCGTGGGCCGCCCAGGGCCCTCTTGGAAGCCTCTTCGGCTATCTTGGAGCTGTCTTGGAGGCCTCTTCCTCCTCGTCCCCCTCCTCCTCCTCCCACTCCAGCTCTCTCTCCTCCTGATCTTCCTCCTCCTCCTGCAGCGTGTTCCGGAAGGCTCCCGCCGGAACATGCTGTGCACAAGTGCTGTCACTGCTCCCGCCACAGTGCCCTGGGTGGTGGGTCAGAGGCCTCATGGGTGTTGGTTTGGATCTCCTGGTTGGCCTGTCGGGGACGTCGTGAAGGCAGTTTCGCAGCTTCTCGGCAGCCGTTTTGGGACCGTTGTAGGGCCTCCTCGGGGCTGTTTTGTGGCCTCTTTAGGCCTCGTTTGGGCCTCCTGGGTGCCTCTTGGGGGCCTCCTGGGGCCTCTTGGGGGCTCCTTGGGGCCTCCTGGGGCACTCTTCAAGCGGGAGGGTCGAATTTTGGAGTCGTGGTCCCCCTCTTGGGCGCATCTTGGGGCCGTCTTGGGGCTCTGTTGGGCTGTCTTGGGCGACTCTGGGGCCGTCTTGGGGCCCTCTTGGGCCGTCTTGGGGCGCTCTTGGGGGCCTGTCTTGGAACGTCGGACAGCCGAAAAGGCTGGAAGGCCAAACTCGTTCGAAAACCATGTGACATTGACGATTTCGGCCTCTTGAAGCGCTCTGGAGAGGCGTCTTGAAGCGTCGTGGAGTGCCTTGGGGGGCCTCTCGGGGCGTCTTGGGCCTATCTTGGGCGTCCTTGAGCGGTCTTTCGGCGACTCGGGGCCCGATCGGCCGGCATCGGCCGGATTGACGATCTAGGAATGGACTAGATCGCGATCTAGTCCATTCTGGATCGTGAACCGGTCCGTTGTTGGATCCTGAATCGGTCCGTTGTAAATCGCGAGTCGGTCCATTCTGAATCGTGAATCGGGCAAAACTCGTCTTGTCTGCAGGTCGGTCGGACCAAATCGCGATCTGGTCCGGAAGGGCTGATTCACGATCCCAAAACGGACTGATTCAGGCTTCCAAAACGGACCGATTCACGATCTAACATGAACCGATTCACGATTTAGAACGGACCGACCTCGTCGACGTGTTCGGGTGTATTTGAAGGGACGTATGTGGATTTTGGAAGTTTTGGGAGGGGTTGGGTGGATTTGGGAGGACTTGGGAGGATTCGGGTGGATTCACAAGTATTTCAAAATCCACTCAGAAGCATTTCAAAAGCGTTTCAGAAGCCTTTCAAAAGCTTCCCAGAAGCCTTTCAAAAGCCTCTCCGAAGCCTTTCAAAAGCGTCCCAACAACCTCTCAGGCGCCTTTCAAAAGCCTCTCAGAAGCCTTTCAAAAGCCTATTCAAAAAAGCCTCTCTGAAGCCTTTCAAAAGCCTCTCAGAAGAAGCCGTTCAAAAGCTTTTCAAAAACTGTTCAAAAACCTGTCCAAAGCCCCCTGGGGGCCTCCTAGAGGCCCCCTTGGATATTGACCAGAACGGAGATCTGTGAAACATCTGTGAAAGGGGCACCCCCTCATCACTAACACACACTACACCAAACCACAACACGCACAAGCAACGCGCGCGGAAACACCACAAAACACCACGACCACCACGAGAACCCACGATACACCACGGGGCACCACGGGACACCACGATGCACCACAGCACACCACATCACGCACACACACACACACAAACACACACACACACACCACCACCAAAACACACCACGCCACACACACACACACACACCACACCACACCACACCACACCACACTACACCACGCACACTCCATACGCACGGAGGCACCACGAGACACCACGAGCACCACGAGACACCACGACGCACCACGAGACACCACGGGACACCACCACCACACCGCACACACACACACACCACCCTCGGAATCCCTGGGAATCGATTCCCAGGGATTCGAAAAGGGATCCCGGGATCACCCCCAGAATCCCTGGGAGTCGATTCCCAGGGATTCCGAAAGTGATCCCAGGATCGCTTTTGAAAAATCCCTGGGAATCGATTGATTCAAGCTTCCAAAACGGACCGATTCACGATCTAGAACGGACTGGTTCAAGATTCGAAAATGGACAGATTCACGGCTTAAAACAAACTGAATCAAGAGGCCAAAACAAACCGATTCACGATCTAAACCGGACCGATTCACGATCCAGAACGGACCGATCTCAAATTTGAACGCGCGGAAGAACAATGCACAAACAATAAACAACACCACCCCCTCAAGAGGAAAACGTCCCATTCCAAAGAAGCCTATACCCAGCGCCATTTCCGTGCCCGTTTGCGCGACCGCGCGCGTATTTCACAAAAAAACATCGGAACAAGGGAAATCCGAAAAATCAGAAAAAACAATAACTTCCCCCTCCCTGACGGCCCATTGCAAATACCGTTTCCGTGTCCAGTCGCGCGTCCGCGCGCGCATTTCGCGGAAGACGGGTCGGAACAAGAAAAAAATCGGAACCCGAAAAATCAGGAAAAAAACAATAATTTCCCTCTCCCAGACGGCCCATTGCGAGTACCGTTTTCGTGTCCAGTCGCGCGTCCGCGCGCGCACTTCGCAGAAGACAGGTCGGAAACAAGAAAAAAAGTCGGAACCCGAAAAATAAGGAACAAAAAACAACATAATTTCCCCCTCCCAGACGGCCCATTGCAAGTACCGTTTCCGCGTCCAGTCGCGCGTCCGCGCGCGCATTTCGCGGAAGACGGGTCGGAAACAAGAAAACAAAATCGGAACCCGAACAATCAGAACAAAACAATAATTTCCCCCTCCCAGACGGCCCATTGCAAGTGCCGTTTCCGTGTCCAGTCGCGCGTCCGCGCGCGCATTTCGCGGAGGACGGGTCGGAAACAGGAAAAAAAGTCGGAACCCGAAAAATCAGAAAAAGCCCACAATTTCCCCCTCCCAGACGGTCAATTGCAAGTACCGCTCCCGAGGCCGGTTGCGCGTCCGACCGCGCATTTCGCGGAGGACGGGTCGGAAACAGGAACAAAAAAAAAAGCGCAACCCGAGAAAACAGAAAAAGCCCATACTTTCCCCCTCCCAGTACCGTACCTGAGTTTTGGGCCAGGGACTTCTTAGATACCTGTAACGCGGGGTCTCGTGGCATGCTTCTCGAGGGCCTCGTGGAGCGAATACTGAAGTCTCCTGTGTCCGCTCGTGGGCCGTGGGGGGGCCCCTCGGGGCCTCTGTTGGATCCTTTTGGGGGCCTCTTGGGTACCTGCTGCGGCCTCGAGGGCCCGCTCGTGGCGGAGGGTTCGAAATTTCAGTTGCAGTTCCACCGCTTAGACCCCTCTTGGGCCGTCTCGGGCGCATCTTGTTTGTCTTGGGGTTCTCTTTTTTTTTGTCGGCTGCGCAGCGTGTTCGCCAGATACGCGCCAACCGCCAATCAATGCACCAAACGCGCGCTGATCAAGCAAAAAGAAAAATTATAATGCGGCAGGCGAGGCTGGCCAACCAGAATGAGTACTTGGCCAATACACACGCCCGAGCCACGCTACGAATGCGCTGGGCTAGAACCATCGCGCGCGCTTCGCGCGCGCTCAGGTTCTAGCCCACGCCGGGGGGGCGCTGGACGATCTTGGACAACGCTATCAAGGGGGGGCGCTGGACGATCTTGGACAACGCTATCAAGCACAAGCGCGCGACGGCATCTGAGGAGCTTCTGGGGTGTTCCGTATGCTTCGTCAACTGGCTGTTGGAGGCACCTCTTGGGTGCCTCTTGGGGGGGCGTCTGAGGGTCCCTTGGGGGCATCGGCTCTGCAATCTGAAGCCGTCATTGGCCGTCTTGGCTGCGTGGAGGCCCGACTTGAGGCCACCTGCGGCCAGATTGAGGCAATCCGGAAGCCTCCCGGGGGCCTCCTGGAAGCAGTTTTGACACATCGAGGGCACTCTTGGGCCATTTTAAAACCTCTTGGACGTTTCCTAGAGGCCTTTCGGGCCCTTGGGAAGCTTTTGAGGTCCTCTTGCGGCCTCTTGTGGGCCTTTTGGGGGGAACGCTCCGCTGTTGGGTCGCGTTCCCCTTCTTGGGCCTCTCTTGGGGCTCTTGGGGCCCTCTTGGGCCGTCTTGGGCGCCTCAAGCACCGTCTTGGGGCCCTCGCGGGCCGTCTTGGGGCCCTCTTGGAGGCCTCTTCCTCTATATTGGAGCGGTATTGGAAGCCTCTTGGGCCGTCTTGGAGCATCGGGATGCCAAAAGGCAGAAAAAATTAAAACCCGTCAAAGCACAATCGTAAAACGATGAGTTGTGCCTCTTGGGGCCACCTTGGAAGATCTCTTGGAACCTCGTCGGCCCTCTTGGGAGCTTCTTGGGGGCCTCTTGGATCCGATTGGGGGCCTCTTGGGACTTCCCGAGAACCTCTCGGGGTAGGAAGCTCGGATTCTCAGTTCGTGTTTCCCTTCATGGGCCTCTCTTGGGGCCGTCTTGGGGCCCTCTCGGGCCGTCTTGGGCGCCGCAGGCACCGCCTTGGGGCCCTCGTGGGTCGCTCAGGGCCCTCTTGGAAGCCTCTTCGGCTATCTTGGAGCTGTCTTGGAGGCCTCTTCCTCCTCCTCGTCCCCCTCATCCTTCTCCTCCTCCCACTCCAGCTCTCTCTCCTCCTGATCTTCCTCCTCCTCCTCCTGCAGCGTGTTCCGGAAGGCTCCCGCCGGAACATGCTGTGCACAAGTGCTGTCACTGCTCCCGCCACAGTGCCCTGGGTGGTGGGTCAGAGGCCTCATGGGTGTTGGTTTGGATCTCGTGGTTGGCCTGTCGGGGACGTCGTGAAGCAGTTCGTTCTCGGTAGCGTTGGGGACCGTTGTGGGGCCTCCTCGGGGCTGTTTGTGGCCTCTTTAGGCCTCGTTTGGGCCTCCTGGGTGCCTCTTGGGGGCCTCCTGGGGCCTCTTGGGGGCTCCTTGGGGCCTCCTGGGGCTCTCTTCAAGCGGGAGGGTCGAATTTTGGAGTCGTGGTCCCCCTCTTGGGCGCATCTTGGGGCCGTCTTGGGGCTCTGTTGGGCTGTCTTGGGCGACTCTGGGGCCGTCTTGGGGCCCTCTTGGGCCCTATTTTTCTCCAGCGCAAGCTTGAGAGAGCGCTGGGGCGAGGCATCGGCAACAGTGACAACAGAACGCAGCAGCATCGAACAAGTAAAAAACTCTGGGCCTGTTAAATTCTGAATTCGTGTGGGAATGAAAAGCGGAAGAGCAGAGAAGGGAGGGAGGGTCGGGCGGCTCGCGCGGCTGATTAGAGCCAACGGTTGCGGATCACCACATTGACAGGCCAACCCGATAAACTATCTCCAAGGCCCTCTATTTTTCTCCAGCGCAAGCTTGAGAGGGCGCTGGGGCGAGGCATCGGCAACAGTGACAACAGAACGCAGCAGCATCGAACAAGTAAAAAACTCTGGGCCATATTCACGTCCAGATTCATTAGTGTACTGGTAATACCGCCTAGCATTTACAAATGTCCCACAACCGAGAGAGCCTACGATTATTTGACGCATCTACAAGAGACTTGGCAAGGATCTTGCACAGCGCCTTGGGGCAAGGCTGTGCTACTGCAGTCCAAAACTGGCCACCGGGGGCCTTGCCCTCTAACACTTGGTGAGGCCTCTGGGACCTCTCACAAATGCCTTTACCGTGGCACTTTCGCCCAAGAAGCTCCGGAGAAACGTGCCAGAGGCGAAGCCGAGTTCGTTTACGCCGCGGCTCACCCCACATACAAAAGTCCGTGAAAACATCGTGAACATTGAGGAGCCTACCGGGACCTAGCACAGGCGGACACAGCCAAAGACGAGAAAAAACTGGATTCTCGAGCCCTCCAGGGATCCCTCTGGTGTGAGCTAGCTTATTAGCAAGCATGACAGAGACATGCATCAAACGGTTCCCCAACTGCACTCGCATTTGATCGGGGCCGGAGAGGCCTGGCAGTCCAAGAGGAAACTCTTTGGACCTCAAAGGTCCTGGCCCAGACTTGGTGTGCCTACGGGCCAACGAGAAAGAAGTGCACGGGGTTCCTAACCACAAGATGCTCACCTCACCACTGAGAGTCCAACCTTTCAGAACTTCGACACTGGACGCCTTGGTGAGATCAAACTGCGCTCCTCGAATGATGTCCCACTCGACCGTGGGAATTCCTCTGGCACGAAGCGCCGAGGCGAGGTGGCCTGACCCAGCGAAGACCTCGACGGCGACCCTATCTCGCCCCAGGCGCACTCTGTGGAGCGTCGCGGTGAGCAGCTGGCGAACAGCTGTGGCAGCTTCTGCAGGCTGAGTCGCAACCGTTCCTGCACCACGGGCGGCACCTTCGCCACTTGCAGCGCCAGGCGGCCGTGCTTCTCGTACCTCCGCACGGACAGGCGAGCTCGCCACCTGCCTCTCTTGGCCACCTCCTCGAGCGACCTCCTTCCCACGATTTGATCGTGGCTTTCTCCTCCGTGCCGTAGGCAGTACAGCGTGGCACCGAGGCTTTGAAGACCCAGGACCGCCAGCGCGCCCTCGAGCTCCTCGCGCAGCTGCACGGAGCCGAAACTCCACAGCGGCTCGCGGGGCTCCAGCCGCGCCTTCAGATACCTGAGCGCGGGGGTAGGCCATTGGAGCTCGGGCGCGTCCAGCGGCAGCGAGTCGCCCAGCTCGACAGTCTTGCTGGGCACCAGCAGCTCCTCTGGATGAAGCAGCAGCGTCCACCAGCGAAACCCGCCCTGCAGCCCGGCCGCAGGCGGCACCAGCTGAAACGCCTTCATCGCCAGGAGCTCTCCGGGCCGAAGGTAGCAGTGGAACATAAGGCAGAGAGCGTACGCCATCGCCACCTCCCGCTTCAGCAGCAGGAGCTCCAGCACGCCGCAGAGCACCAGCCAAGGGAGCGGCGGGCGAGAGCGGCCAGGCCGCTTGCGCTTCCAGCCCAGCAGCGCCCGGCTGCTCCTCGGCAACACCACCCGCAGGGGCCGCCCCAGCGCCGGTCGCGCCCAGAGCACCGCCGACAACAGCTTGGCAGCCCTGTTCTGCCGCACTCCCCGCGCGAACTCGTCGTTCAGGTACTGCAGCAGTGCGTCGTCCCACTCCAGCGCGCTCCAGCTGGGCAGCGTCTCCACTCTGAGCCAGTTGGAGAGGCCACTGAGGCACCCCAGGTAGTTCTGCTGGGTAGAGGGCCTCATCGCCTCCAGCTGCAGTCCTGACGCGCTCGAGCCCAGGAGGCGGTGCCACGGCAAGGCCGTCGACCTCCGGGTCGCGGCAGCGGGCCGGGGGCGTCTGACACTGGCCCTCGCCCGAGCCGAGCGCGCGCGGCCCGGCGAGCCCAGGAGGCGCTTCCGCCCATGGCCGCTCGCCGGCGCACTCGGAGCAGGCAGCGGCTGCGCACTCGGCGCGGCCGCCACGAGCCGACGGCGCTCCATCGCCCCGCAACCGGCGGGGCTCGAACCGCTTTGAAGGACCGTCGGCGGGGTTCCACTCTGAAGGAATCCACCGCACTGACACACGACAAGACGATGCGAGCTGAAGAGCTGTGAAGTGTCTCAACTGAGCGAGGATGGGAAAGTCCGAGGCTCTTCCTTTTGCAACTGCACAGCAAATACACATGCTGTCTGACAAAATTAGAAGCCTGCACCCATGATGCGCCACTCGCCGCACCTGCCGCCGCATGGCCCACAGCAGCGCCTCGCCCTCCAGAAGGTGGATGGGGGCACGATGGCGCCACCGTCTCGAGGCCACGGTCTTCCACGAGGCGGCCTCGCAGAAGTCCGACGGCACGTCGGGGAACGGGGAGTCGCCGACGGCGCCTTCACGCAAGGCGCGTGCACGCGAGCCTTCGGCCACCAGCTCGCTCTCCTTGAACCTCCAGCGCTCTCTAACTCGGCCGATGCGCCCGACGTCGTGTGGGTCCGCGGAGCGCTCCACCGCGCCCAAGCCAGTCAACGAGGCGTCCACGGCCATCACGCCGGGGGCCCAGGCGCCGCGCAGATCCGCCCACACCAGCGGCAGCAGCGCTCGCATCCAGGTCAGCTCTCGGCGCACCGAAGGCCAGAGCCGCACGCGCCGAGTGTAGCACTTGCTGACAAAGACGTAGGATGCACTGAGCAAGCTGAGCACCTCGCGTCGTAGCAGCAGCACGTACGTCAAATGCCCGATCAGCCGCTCTAGCTCGGCCCCCGTCAGGAGGGGGTGCTTCAGGATATAGTCCAGACTCATGACCAGCCTCCAGAACCGCTTGGGCGCGATGTGAATCGCCCCCTTCACCCCGTCGACGTGGAACCCGAGCAGGTCCGCGTCAACTTGCGGCCCCGAGATGTCGTGAGTAGTCAGACCGCGTCCCCTCGGCTGCCTCTCCATCGAGTCGCCGTCGAGCTGGACTGCCTCCTTTACAGTCCCCAGCGAGGCGAAGTTGTCGATGTACAGGAGAGCAGCGGGCTCACGCCCGGCGACAGCAGGCGCGCAGCGGCGATTGCAGATCCAGCGGCGGGCCCCTTGCGGACCAGCTCGCAGCAGCTCCCCGTTCGCCGCCTGCACCAGCGCCACGGCCCAGCTCCAGCCCATCGGCACCACGCGCACCTGGAAGTGAACGAAGTCGTTCCCGGGCGGAAGCAAGCGGCGCAGACTCCGCGGCAGCAGCTTCCGAGGCACCGCAGGTAGCACGAAGTCGGCCCTCAGGTCGTCAGGC
Source organism: Prorocentrum cordatum (assembly GCA_963575745.1). Taxonomy (NCBI): domain Eukaryota; class Dinophyceae; order Prorocentrales; family Prorocentraceae; genus Prorocentrum; species Prorocentrum cordatum. The sequence continues at coordinate 737,044 of CAUYUJ010018416.1, forward strand.
AGCAGGAACTGGTAGTAGCAGTTCTCGACATCGCCCTCACTGACCCACAACCGCTGGCCTGCAGGCAACTCAAGATCACCCAGGGCCTCAGGAGAAGCCAGGGCAACACTATCTGGAGGTACAAACTGCGAGTTCGTCCTTCGAGGATCGAAGATGATCCGCAACGAGCCGTCCTTCTTACGCACAAAGAAGACTCCCACAAAACTGCGAACCTCAGTCGCCGGCTCGACGACGCCCGATTCGTATGCAGACATCAAAAACTCGGCGTACTTGCTGGGCGACCTAGCCAGGATGGGATCCATCGCAGGGCCCAACTCGTCCACCTCTGCCGCCACGTCCTTTGTACACACTGCTGGTAGCCGAATAGCGCGGCCACTATCCTCCAGCAACTTCTGGTAGTGGTCGGGCAGGCAACTGACGAGGTCGATCGCCTGGTTACCGACCGCTGGCAGGGCAAGCCTGCCGCGCTGGTAGGTCGCGAACTCTCCGGCGACAACACCTGCAACGGCGTAGCCGGAACCGCAGCCCCGAAGCGCAGACCACGCTCCCGAGGCGGTGAGGTCGTCGGGCGGCGGCGGCACGGCAAAGTAGGCCCGGGCCAGGCTGGCCACAGCCTGGCGCTGGATAGCACCTGGCAGCACTTTGGGGCCCCACTCCTCGCCGCGGCCGCCCAGCACGTTGAGCGTCGAGATGCCGCCCTGCAGCCGCGCCTCGGCAGCCCGTCGGCGCGAGCGCCGCCGATCCGCACAGCGCGACACACCCAGGCCAGCTGGCGAGAGTCCCTCCAGGAGATCAGCCAGGCAGCGCCCAGATGGCAGCGGCAGCAAGTCCCGAGCCCAGTCTAGGCCTTCACATGCAACACCGAGGCGGCCCGCCATCCTCCTCAAGCGGGCAGCCCTCCCCTCTGCAGAATGGGCGGCGGCCGGGGGCCTCCGCCGCCCGTGGCAGCTCAAGCAGCGCCACCCCCCGGCCCGCCACCATTCTTCTTCGGGCGCCTGGGGGGCTTCTCGTCGTTCTTGCCGCTTCCAACACCTGGAGCAACCTCGGTCGAGCGGGCCAGCTGCCGCTCCTCCTTCGCCTTGCGGCGCTCCTTGAGCACCGCGCTCTCCTCGGACAGCTTCTGGGAGATCCAGGACTCTGGGGCAGGCGCCACAAGCGCGCGACCATGGCGGCCCTCCTCGCCCATGAACAGCCTGTCGTTGTCGAGGCGGCCGCTGTCGCCACCCGCAGTCGCCGCGATTAGCATGCGGGCGTACCTCTCCTCGAGCAGCTGGTATCGCCTGCCTGCAAGCTCCAGCGACGCCAACTCGCCGAAGTTCAGCTGGTCGTACGTCAGCGCGTACTCGAAGAGGCGGCTCAAGGACACGTGCTCTCCGACGCCCCAATCGCTGGGGCCCAGGCCCAGCAGCTGTCTCCACCAGAAGTGGCGGCGCACGGGCGTGAGCTCCTGCCGAGCGATCTCCCGCGCCAGCCACTCCGCCGTCCTCGGGCCGCTGATCGGCCAGTCCTCGAACGCCGTCGTAGTGGTCAGCGATGCGGCCTCCTTGTAGGAGCGATGCCGCTGGCTGGCCGTCTCGTACTTCACCGGGAGTGTGCGCAGCTCGTTGGACACAGGCTCCGCCGCCTCCACTTCCCTCGGCGTAGGCATCTGCTGGCCCGGCCGGAAGAACGAGCAGGCCACGAAGACGTCGCCAACCAGGGCCACTCCACGATCTCCTCGATGGCAGCCCGCCTCCAGCTCCGCGTCGCCGACGCGCTCGCCCAGCCGAGCACCGCCGCGGTTCTCCGAGTACCGCCAACCTCCATCGCCCGAGCTCGGCACACCCTCCCGCGCCAGCGGCGGGGGCGCGCTAGTGGGCGGCGGCAGCGGCGGAGAAGCGGCCAGGCCCAGCTCACGCCTCTCCTGCAGGGCCAGCTCCGCGCCATCCGCCTGGAGCCTCAAACTCTCCTCGCGGCGCAGCGGGCCCTGGGACGAGTTCCTGAACAGGTGTGTAGGCCCACGGCTCCACCCGATCGGCAAGCCTCCCATGGGGCCCAGCAAGACGAGGCTCTCGACGCCCTCCCGGAGGTCCTCGAGATACATGTCTCTCTCGGGTGTTGTCACCACCCAGGAGCCTTCGTGCACGTGCGCGCACAGAAGGCGCTCATGCCACAACAGCTCGCGCGGGTCCTCGTCGTAAGAGACGAGCACTCGCTGGCCCTGACGAAGATGCTCTGACATCGCTTCCATCGGTCAGGTACGGAGTCTCTGCGCTCTCCGACGTGGCACGACACTCCGAGCGACTCAAGCACCACCAGCCACAGGAGGCAGCAGCGGCGAACCCTGCCAGGAAAGCCAGCACCGCCACCAGGAGGACCACCAGCCCAGGATAGCCCGAGCACTCTGGGGGCGGGCACGGCGCCGGCACCGTGAGGTTGGCGGGCCCGCACCTCTGCAGCTGACCTTCCAGCAGGCGCAGCAGCTCACGGTCCACCGAGAAACCGTCTCCCAACTCGACCTGGCAGGTACAGCGCTGGCCGTACCACAGGCTGCCCAGGTGCGCCAAGCCGCCAGCGCCAGCAGCGGCAACCCTCGCCCACTCCATAGAGGGGCGAACTACCGGCTCGCGCGGCTGATTAGAGCCAACGGTTGCGGATCACCAAATTGACAGGCCAACCCGATAAACTATCTCCAAGGCCGTCTTGGGGCGCTCTTGGGGGCCTATTGAGCCGTCTTGGCACGTCGGACAGCCGAAAAGGCTGGAAGGCCAAAATCGTTCGAAAACCATGTGACATTGACGATTTCGGCCTCTTGAAGCGCTCTGGAGAGGCGTCTTGAAGCGTCGTGGAGTGCCTTGGGGGGCCTCTCGGGCCGTCTTGGGCCTATCTTGGGCGTCCTGGAGCGGTCTTTCGGCGACTCGGGGCCCGATCGGCTGGCATCGGCCGGATTCACGATCTAGGAATGGACTAGATCGCGACCTAGTCCATTCTGGATCGTGAACCGGTCCGTTGTTGGATCCTGAATCGGTCCTTTTTAAATCGCGAGTCGGTCCATTCTGAATCGTGAATCGGGCAAGCGTCTTGTCTGCAGGTCGGTCGGACCAAATCGCGATCTGGTCCGGAAGGGCTGATTCACGATCCCAAAACGGACTGATTCAGGATTCCAAAACGGACCGATTCACGATCTAACATGGACCGATTCACGATTTAGAACGGACCGATCTCGTCGACGTGTTCGGGTGTATTTGAAGGGACGTATGTGGATTTTGGAAGTTTTGGGAGAGGTTGGGTGGATTTGGGAGGACTTGGGAGGATTCGGGTGGATTCAAAAGCATTTCAAAACCCACTCAGAAGCATTTCAAAAGCGTCTCAGAAGCCTTTCAAAAGCTTCCCAGAAGCTTTTCAAAAGCCTCTCCGAAGCTTTTCAAAAGCGTCCCAACAGCCTCTCAGGCGCCTTTCAAAAGCCTCTCAGAAGCATTTCAAAAGCCTATTCAAAAAAGCCTCTCTGAAGCCTTTCAAAAGCCTCTCAGAAGAAGGCTTTCAAAACCTGTTCAAAAACTGTTCAAAACCTTTCCAAAGCCCCCTGGGGGCCTCCTAGAGGCCTCCTTCGATATTGACCAGAACGGAGATCTGTGAAACATCTGTGAAAGGAGCACCCCCTCATCACTAACACACACTACACCAAACCACAACACGCACAAGCAACGCGCGCGGAGACACCACGAAACACCACGACCACCACGAGAACCCACGATACACCACGGGGCACCACGGGACACCACGATGCACCGCAGCACACCACAGCACGCACGCACACACACACACACACACACACACACACACACACACACACACACACACACACAACACACATCACCACCAAAACACACCACGCCACACACACGCACACACACCACACCACACCACACTACACCACGCACACTCCACACGCACGGAGGCACCACGAGACACCACGAGCACCACGAGACACCACGACGCACCACGAGACACCACGGGACACGGCGGGACACCACCACCACACCGCACACACACACACCACCCTTGGAATCCCTGGGAATCGATTCCCAGGGATTCGAAAAGGGATCCCGGGATCACCCCCAGAATCCCTGGGAGTCGATTCCCAGGGATTCCGAAAGTGATCCCAGGATCGCTTTTGGAAATCCCTGGGAATCGATTGATTCAAGATTCCAAAACGGACCGATTCACGATCTAGAACGGACTGGTTCAAGGTTTGGAAATGGACCGATTCACGGCTTAAAACAGACTGATTCAAGAGGCCAAAACAAACCGATTCACGATCTAAACCGGACCGATTCACGATCCAGAACGGAACGATCTCAAATTTGAACGCGCGGAAGAACAATGCACAAATAATAAACAACACCACCCCCTCAAAAGAAAAACGTCCCATTCTCGAGAGGCCTATACCCAGCGCCATTTCCGTGCCCGTTTGCGCGACCGCGCGCGTATTTCACAAAAAAATCGGAACGAGGGACACCCGAAAAATCCGGAAAAAAAAACAACAATTTCCTCCTCCCAGACGGCCCATTGCAAGTACCGTTTCCCTGTCCAGTCGCGCGTCCGCGCGCGCATTTCGCGGAGGACGGGTCGGAAACAAGAAAAAAAATTGGAACCCGAAAAATCAAAAACAAGAAAACAATAATTTCCCCCTCCCAGACGGCCCATTGCAAGTGTCGTTTCCGTGTCCAGTCGCGCGTCCGCGCGCGCATTTCGTTAAGGACGGGTCGGAAACAAGAGAAAAAGTCGGAACCCCAAAAATCAGAACAAAACAATAATTTCCCCCTCCCAGAAAACATATAATTTCCCCCTCCCAGACGGTCCATTGCAAGTACCGCTTCCGTGGCCGGTTGCGCGTCCGACCGCGCATTTCGCGGAGGACGGGTCGGAAATAGGAAAAGAAAAAAAAACGGAACCCGAAAAATCAGAAAAAGCCCATAATTTCCCCCTCCCAGTACCGTACCTGAGTTTTGGGCCAGGGACTTCTTAGATACCTGTAACGCGGGGTCTCGTGGCATGCTTCTCGAGGGCCTCGTGGAGGGAATACTGAAGTCTCCTGTGTCCGCTCGTGGGCCGTGGGGGGGCCCGTCGGGGCCTCTGTTGGATCCTTTGGGGGCCTCTTGGGTACCTGCTGCGGCCTCGAGGGCCCGCTCGTGGCGGAGGGTTCGAAATTTCAGTTGTAGTTCCACCGCTTAGACCCCTCTTGGGCCGTCTCGGGCGCATCTTGTTTGTCTTGGCGTTCTCTTTTATTTGTCGGCGGCGCAGCGTGTTCGCCAGATACGCGCCAACCGCCAATCATCGCACCAAACGCGCGCTGATCAAGCAAAAAGAAAAATTAGAATGCGGCAGGCGAGGCTGGCCAGCCAGAATGAGTACTTGGCCAATACACACGCCCGAGCCACGCTACGAATGCGCTGGGCTAGAACCATCGCGCGCGCTTCGCGCGCGCTCAGGTTCTAGCCCAGGCCGGGGGGGCGCTGGACGATCTTGGACAACGCTATCAAGCACAGGCGCGCGACGGCATCTGAGGAGCTTCTGGGGTGTTCCGCATGCTTCGTCAACTGGCTGTTGGAGGCACCTCTTGGGTGCCTCTTGGGGGGGCGTCTGAGGGTCCCTTGGGGGCATCGGTTCTGCAATCTGAAGCCGTCATTGGCCGCCTTGGCTGCGTGGAGGCCCGACTTGAGGCCACCTGCGGCCAGATTGAGGCAATTCGGAAGCCTCCTGGGGGCCTCCTGGAAGCAGTTTTGACGCATCGAGGGCATCTTCTTGGGCCATTTTAAAACCTCTTGGACGTTTCCTAGAGGCCTTTTGGGCCCTCGGGAAGCTTTTGGGGTCCTCTTGCGGCCTCCTGTGGGCCTTTTGGGGGGAACGCTCTGCTGTTGGGTCGCGTTCCCCTTCTTGGGCCTCTCTTGGGGCTCTTGGGCCCCTCTCGGGCCGTCTTGGGCGCCTCAAGCACCGTCTTGGGGCCCTCGCGGGCCGTCTTGGGGCCGTCTTGGAGGCCTCTTCCTCTATATTGGAGCGGTATTGGAAGCCTCTTGGGCCGTCTTGGAGCATCGGGATGCCAAAAGGCAGAAAAAAATAAACCCGTCAAAGCACAATCGTAAAACGATGAGTTGTGCCTCTTGGGGCCACCTTGAAAGATCTCTTGGAACCTCGTCGGCCCTCTTGGGAGCTTCTTGGGAGCCTCTTGGATCCGATTGGGGGCCTCTTGGGACTTCCCGAGAACCTCTCGGGGTAGAAAGCTCGGATTCTCAGTTCGTGCTTCCCTTCTTGGGCCTCTCTTGGGGCCGTCTTGGGGCCCTCTCGGGCCTTCTTGGGCGCCTCAGGCACCGCCTTGGGGCCCTCGTGGGCCGCCCAGGGCCCTCTTGGAAGCCTCTTCGGCTATCTTGGAGCTGTCTTGGAGGCCTCTTCCTCCTCGTCCTCCTCTTCCTCCTCCTCCCACTCCAGCTCTCTCCTCCTGATCTTCCTCCTCCTCCTCCTGCAGCGTGTTCCGGAAGGCTCCCGCCGGAACATGCTGTGCACAAGTGCTGTCACTGCTCCCGCCACAGTGCCCTGGGTGGTGGGTCAGAGGCCTCATGGGTGTTGGTTTGGATCTCGTGGTTGGCCTGTCGGGGACGTCGTGAAGGCAGTTTCGCAGCTTCTCGGTAGCCCTTTTGGGACCGTTGTGGGGCCTCCTCGGGGCTGTTTTGTGGCCTCTTTAGGCCTCGTTTGGGCCTCCTGGGTGCCTCTTGGGGGCCTCCTGGGGCCTCTTGGGGGCTCCTTGGGGCCTCCTGGGGCACTCTTCAAGCGGGAGGGTCGAATTTTGGAGTCGTGGTCCCCCTCTTGGGCGCATCTTGGGGCCATCTTGGGGCTCTGTTGGGCTGTCTTGGGCGACTCTGGGGCCGTCTTGGGGCCCTCTTGGGCCGTCTTGGGGCGCTCTTGGGGGCTTATTGAGCCGTCTTGGAACGTCGGACAGCCGAAAAGGCTGGAAGGCCAAAATCGTTCGAAAACCTTCGTGACATTGACGATTTCGGCCTCTTGAAGCGCTCTGGAGAGGCGTCTTGAAGCGTCGTGGAGTGCCTTGGGGGGCCTCTAGGGCCGTCTTGGGCCTATCTTGGGCGTCCTGGAACGGTCTTTCGACGACTCGGGGCCCGCGGCCGGTATCGGCCGGATTCACGATCTAGGAATGGACTAGATCGCGATCTAGTCCATTCTGGATCGTGAACCGGTCCGTTGTTGGATCCTGAATCGGTCCGTTTTAAATCGCGAGTCGGTCCATTCTGAATCGTGAATCGGGCAAAACTCGTCTTGTCTGCAGGTCGGTCGGACCAAATCGCGATCTGGTCCGGAAGGGCTGATTCACGATCCCAAACGGACTGATTCAGGATTCCAAAACGAACCGATTCACGATCTAACATGGACCGATTCACGATTTAGAACGGACCGATCTCGTCGACGTGTTCGGGTGTACTTGAAGGGACGTATGTGGATTTTGGAAGTTTTGGGAGGGGTTGGGTGGACTTGGGAGGACTTGGGAGGATTCGGGTGGATTCAAAAGCATTTCAAAACCCACTCAGAAGCATTTCAAAAGCGGCTCAGAAGCCTTTCAAAAGCTTCCCAGAAGCCTTTCAAAAGCCTCTCCGAAGGCTTTCAAAAGCGTCTCAACAGTCTCTCAGGCGCCTTTCAAAAGCCTCTCAGAAGCCTTTCAAAAGCCTATTCAAAAAAGCCTCTCTGAAGCCTTTCAAAAACCTCTCAGAGGAAGCCTTTCAAAAGCTTTTCAAAAACGGTTCAAAAACTTGTCCAAAGCCCCCTGGGGGCCTCCTAGAGGCCTCCTTGGATATTGACCAGAACGGAGATCTGTGAAACATCTGTGAAAGGGGCACCCCCTCATCACTGACACACACCACACCAAACCACAACACGCACAAGCAACGCGCGCGGAGACACCACGAAACACCACGACCACCACGAGAACCCACGATACACCACGGGGCACCACGGGACACCACGATGCACCACAGCACACCACATCACGCACACACACACACACACCACCACCAAAACATACCACGCCACACACACACACACACACCACACCACACCACACCACACCACACCACACCACGCACACTCCACACGCACGGAGGCACCACGAGACACCACGAGCACCACGAGACACCACGACGCACCACGAGACACCACGGGACACCGCGGGACACCACCACCACTCCGCACACACACACACACACATACACACACCACCACCCTCGGAATCCCTGGGAATCGATTCCCAGGGATTCGAAAAGGGATCCCGGGATCACCCCCAGAATCCCTGGGAGTCGATTCCCAGGGATTCCGAAAGTGATCCCAGAATCGCTTTTGAAAATCCCTGGGAATCGATTGACTCAAGACTCCAAGACGGACCGATTCACGATCTAGAACGGACTGGTTCAAGGTTTGGAAATGGACCGATGCACGGCTTAAAACAGACTGATTCAAGAGGCCAAAACAAACCGATTCACGATCTAAACCGGACCGATTCACGGTCCAGAACGGAACGATCTCAAATTTGAACGCGCGGAAGAACAATGCACAAATAATAAACAACACCACCCCCTCAAAAGAAAAACGTCCCATTCCCAAGAGGCCTATACCCAGCGCCATTTCCGTGCCCGTTTGCGCGACCGCGCGCGTATTTCACCAACAAAATTGGAACGAGGGAAATCCGAAAAATCAAAAACAAATAATAATTTCCCCCTCCCAGACGGCCCATCGCAAGTACCGTTCCCGTGGCCGGTTGCGCGTCCGCGCGCGCATTTCGCGGAAGACGGGTCGGAAACAAGAACAAAAAAAAGGGAACCCGAAAAATCAGGAAAAGCTTGTAACTTCCCCCTCCCAAGCGGCCCATTGCAAGTACTGTTTCCGTGTCCAATCGCACGTCCGCGCGCGCATTTCGCGGAAGACGGGTCGGAAACAGGAAAAAAAATCGGAGCCCGAAAAATCTGAAAAAAAAACAATAGTTTCCCCCTCCCAAACGGCCCATTGCAAGTACCGTTTCCGTGTCCAGTCGCGCGTCCGCGCGCGCATTTCGCGGAGGACGGGTCGGAAACAAAGGAAAAAAAAAAAACACGGAACCCGACAAAACCAGAAACAGCCCATAATTTCCCCCTCCCAGATGGCCCATTGCAAGTACCGTTTCCGTGTCCAGTCGCGCGTCCGCGCGCGCATTTCGCGGAGGACGGGTCGGAAACAGGAAAAAAAGTCGGAACCCGATAAACCACCCGCCAAAAAAAAGTCCCCCTCCCAGACGGCCCAAGTACCGTTTCCGTGTCCAGTCGCGCGTCCGCGCGCGCATTTCGCGGAGGACGGGTCGGAAGCAGGAAAAAAAGTCGGAACCCCAAAAACCAAAAAAAGCCCATAATTTCCCCCTCCCAGACGGCCCATTGCAAATACCGCTCCCGTGGCTGGTTGCGCGTCCGACCGCGCGGAGGACGGGAACAACAAAAAAAGTCGGAACCCGGAAAAAAAAAAAAAAAAAAAAAAAAAAAAAAAAAAAAAAAAAAAAAAAAAAAAAAAAAACTCCCAGGCGGCCCATTGCAAGTACTGTTTCCGTGTCCAGTCGCGCGTCCGCGCGCGCATTTCGCGGAAGACGGGTCGGAAACAGGAAAAGAAGTCGGAACCCGAAAAATCTGAAGAAAAAAAACAATAGTAATACATTCTCTTCCCAGACGGCCCATTGCAAGTACCGTTTCCGTGTCCAGTCGCGCGTCCGCGCGCGCATTTCGCGGAGGACGGGTCGGAAACAGGAAAAAAAGTCGGAACCCGATAAACCACCCGCCAACAAAAAAGTCCCCCTCCCAGACGGCCCAAGTACCGTTTCCGTGTCCAGTCGCGCGTCCGCGCGCGCATTTCGCGGAGGACGGGTCGGAAGCAGGAAAAAAAGTCGGAACCCGACAAAACCAGAAACAGCCCATAATTTCCCCCTCCCAGACGGCCCATTGCAAATACCGCTCCCATGGCCGGTTGCGCGTCCGACCGCGCGGAGGACGGGAACAACAAAAAAAGTCGGAACCCGAAAAAACAAATCCCCTCCCTGACGGCCCATTGCAAGTACTGTTTCCGTGTCCAGTCGCGCGTCCGCGCGCGCATTTCGCGGAAGACGGGTCGGAAACAGGAAAAAAAATCGGAACCCGAAAAAACTGAAAAAAAAAAAAACAATAGTAATACGTACATTCTCTTCCCAGACGGCCCATTGCAAGTACCGTTTCCGTGTCCAGTCGCGCGTCCGCGCGCGCATTTCGCGGAGGACGGGTCGGAAACAGGAACAACAAGTGGGAACCAGACAAACCAAATCTATATATATATATATATATATATATAATCCCCCTCCCAGACGGCCCATTGCAAGTACCGCTCCCGTGGCCGGTTGCGCGTCCGACCGCGCATTTCGAGGAGGACGGGTCGGAAACAAAAAAAAAATCGGAACCCGAAAAATCAGAAAAACAACAATAGTTTCCCCCTCCCAGACGGCCCATTGCAAGTACCGTTTCCGTGTCCAGTCGCGCGTCCTTTTGGGTGGATCTGAAAATATGTTCAATGGATTTGGGAGGATGTGGGTGGGTTTGGAAGGATTTGGGGGGATTCGGGTGGATTTGGATGGGTTTGGGTGAATTGGGGAGGATTTGGGTGGGTTTGGGAAGGTTTGGGTGGGTTTGGGAGGATTTGGGCGGGTTTGGGAGGATCTGGGTGGATTTGGGAGGATTCGAGTGTGTACTGGAGGATTTGAACGGATTTGGGAGGATTTGGGAGAAGGGGGCGGATTTGGGAGGATTTGGGAGGATTGGGTAGACTTTGGGCAGGCTTGGGAGGATGTGGGTGGGTTGGGGAGGATCGGGGAGGATTTGGGAAGATGTTGGGTGGGTTGGGGAGGATTCGGGTGGGTTCGGGAGGATGTGGAGGGATTCTGATGGATTTGGGAAGATGTGGGAGGATTTGGGTGGGTTTGGCAGGATTGGGCGGGTTTGGGAGGATTTGGAAAAAGATTCCCCAACCGCGGCGAAGCCCCAGAGGAGTCTCCAGCCGAGGCACGGCCTGAAAAGGATTCCCCAAACGGATTCCCCAGCCCTGGCGCGGCCCAAAGAGGATTCCCCAAACGGATTCCCCAGCCCTGGCGCGGCCCAAAAGGATTCCCAATCCTGGCGCGGCAAAGAGGATTCCCCAAACGGATTCCCCAGCCCTGGCGCGGTCCTAGAGGATTCCCCAGCCCTGGCGCGGCAAAGAGGATCCCCCAAACGGATTACCCAGCCCGGGCGCGGCCGTAGAGGATTCCCAAGCCCTGGCGCGGCCCTAGACGATTCCCCAGCCCTGGCGATTCCCCAGCCCTGGCGCGGCCCTAGAGTATTCCCCAGCCCTGGCGCGGCCCTAGAGGATTCCCTAGCCCTGGCGCGACCCTAGAGGATTCTCCAGCCCTGGCACGGCCCCAGAGGATTCCCCAGCCCTGGCGCGGCCCTAGAGGATTCCCCAGCCCTGGCGCGGCCCTAGAGGATTCCCCAGCCCGGGCGCGGCCCAAAGAGGATTCCCCAGCCCTGGCGCGGCCCTATAGGATTCTCCAGCCCTGGCGCGGCCCTAGACGACTCCCCAGCCCTGGCGCGGCCCAAAGAGGATTCCCCAGCCCTGTCGCGGCCCTAGAGGATTCCCCAGCCCTGGCGCGGCCCTAGAGGATTCCCCAGCCCTGGCGCGGCCCTAGAGGATTCCCCAGCCATGGCGCGGCCCTAGAGGATTCCCCAGCCCTGGCGCGGCCCTAGAGGATTCCCCAGCCTTGGCGCGGCCCTGAGGGATTGGACCAGATCCCGATCTAGACCATTGTGACGAGGAAGAGGTCTGCTGGACCAGATCACGATCTCGTCTAAACGAAATCGTGCATCAGGCATCAGGCGAAGTGGGTTCACCTCGAACGGACTAGATCACGATCTAGTCTAGAACAGATCGGGAATCAGCCTAACATCCTTCCGGGGACCTCCCATGGCCCTTTTGGGTCTGTGCTGGGAGCCCTTGGGGGGCCTCTTGGTTCCATTATGGGCTCTCTTGGGGCTCTCGTGGGCGATCGTGGGGCCCGGCTCGGCCGTCTTGAAGCTTTCTTGGGGGCCTTTTGGGGCGTTTTGAAGCGATCTCGGGGGCTTTGAAACCGTCTTGAAAGCTGATGAAATCCGAAAAGCGAATATGCTAAAATTGTAAGTTTTACGAAGGGACTGGGACGATGTTTGTGCTTTGAAGGCCCCTTGGGAAGCTTTTTGGAGTGCCTTGGGGGTCTTTATGTTGGCATTCGGAAACGTCGTGGGGGTGTTTTGGGGCCCCCGTGGGCCGTTTTGGCGCCTTCATGGGCCGTCCTGGGGCCTTATTGGGCCGTCTTGGGGAGCTTGGGCCCGCTGGAACCCCCTTTGGACCCATCTTGGGCACTTCCGGGGACCTCCCATGGCCCTTTTGGGTCTGTTCTGGGAGCCCTTGGGGGGCCTCTTGGTTCCATTATGGGCTCTCTTGGGGCTCTCGTGGGCGATCGTGGGGCCCGGCTCGGCCGTCTTGAAGCTTTTTTTTTAACGCTGATCGGACCCGAAGAACAAACTTGTCGCGTGAACTGGGGGAAAAATAGCGGCAGGCCTGTGCCCTGCAACACTGCGGAATAGGGGAAGGCGCCTCGCGGCTGTAGAAGAATGGAAAAGCGTATAATTCAGTTCGCTGCAGGCACAAGTGAAGCAAGGAATATTCTCCTTCTCCTCCTCCACCTCAACAACAGCCCCCACCCACCAAGTTAAGTCAAGGCTGGCAGTATCAAGAAAAACATCAAAATGACAGCGAGGCTGGCTCAGACTGGACTGGCTGGTCTGAGGCGGTGCAGGCGCGTGCGGCAATTCTTGGACCCCTACTACTCCAAACCTCCCCGCAACGCCCGGGGTACCACGACTGGTGGCAAAAGGAAACGGCCCCCCATGCATGCAGACCAACTCTCTAGTCTGTCTTGGTTGGCCCTTACCTCACGTACCAAAAAAATGAAAGCAGAGCGGACAGGAGATCGAGGCTACGTTCAGCCTCTGTTCGTCTCAGGCGCTGGTGCGCTCGAGCATACACCGCGATATCAAGGTGATGATCAATATACTGCTCAGAAACCCGGTGAAGCATAGCTCTGGCGGTCAACACGCACTTAGCGGTCGACTCGTACGTCCTCCTTCCACCAACTGCCCACCCCCCAACCACACTGGACCAGACCTCCCCCTCAATACCTCGGGCAACACAACTGGAGGCAGAAGGAGACGGCCTCCCACACATACTCAACTGAGAGATACCGACTCCATGATAAATCTGCCCTGGTGGCCACGTGCCGCATAAGCCCTCCACTACGGCCGAGGAGCGGGGCTACACTCAGCCGTTGTTCGTGTCGCGCGCTGCTGCGCTCGAACATGCGCTGCGGCATCAGAGCGATCGATCCACAACACATTGCAGAGAAAGCGGCCGGGCACACACAATGAATGCCGTCTCCTCCACCCCTCTCCTACTCCATACCTCCCCCACTATTTTTGAATACATCAATCAGCCTTGGGAATAGACAGCGAGTGCAACTTAGGGATTCCAGTGGTACATTGACCGCAGTGCAGATCCCGGCTCAAGTGATCTCTGCTACGCCTAGGGTGCCACGAATGGTGGCAGAAATAGTCGGCCTCCCAAGCACGCAAATCAACTGGGAGATGCCGATTCCATTGTCTTTTTTGGTGGCCACGTGCCTCACGTGCCAGGGAAATGGAGGCGGGCGGACCGAGGAGCGGGGCTAGGAGGAGGAGGAGGAGGAGGAGGAGGAAGAAGAAGAAGAAGAAGAAGAAGAGGAGGACGAGGCTAAGCCGTCCTCGAGGGCGCGAGACAAGCTTACATTTGCGGGGCAAGAGCCACACCACATGGCCGCGACAGTCGGGAGGAGGAGGAGAAGGAAGATGCAGGAGGAGGAGGAGGAGGAGGAGAAAGGAGAAGGATTTAGGAGAGGAGGAAAGGAGGACGAAAATGTAAGACGAGGTCGGCGGCGGCGTGCCCACATTTCGTGATGCCGCTGGACGCCGTTGGCCTCGCATCCCGCCAAAACCTCTGCGAGACGGAGTCCTGCTGTCAGCCTGTTGGTCGCGCTGCCTGGTCCCAGCTGCGACTGCACCGCGGAGCATCTTTAGCGATTAGGTTTAGGTCGGACTTTTGCTGGCGTGACTCTCCAAACTCTAGCTCAACGGTTGCCGAAACAATTGGAAAGCTGGTCATGGAAATCGGAAGCCGGAAAAGGTACAAAGATGCCAAAGGCCGTCCGATGAAGATCAACTTATATGGTTTCCATTGTTTGCCGCTGTGCAGGGCTGAGACATTCACCTGTTGAATCTTCTTTTCGTTTGACGTTTGCGTGTGCCATCTTTGCTCCCTGGAAGAAAGCACAAGCCCTCGGAGCTCCAAGGTCATCGCACGCAATATTTGCCAAAAGAGAGGAGTTCAAGCTGTGCATCACTACGTCAGAAAAATGGGCCGCGTATCTACTTTACACTGACGTCGAAGAAAGATTTGCTGCGCACTCCTCCATTACTGAATCGGTCAACCAAGAAGCGAAACCTGCTTTTGAAATTGTTTTTGCATTCACCTGCCGGTAGATGCTTGCGATCCATTCGTAGAAAGGTCGATAAACCACGACGATCTTGGTAGCGACGTGCCTTAAATCAGAGGCGAGCTGCGCGATATGGCATGTCCAATGGGCGAAACGCTCACTAGACATCACCACTTGATGGGAGGTACCCCTGAGCTTGTCAATGTACTCTAGCCAATCCAAACACATTTGGGTTTGATTTACAACCGAAGCAAACTTCCTCTCGCTATAGCACGAAGCTAGGTTGGCGATTTGAGCCGCCCGCTGCGCGCTTTTTCTTAAACTTCCGAATTGTCTAGGGCGCAGGAATGTTCAACCGTCTTCTTCCAGCAGGGACGCCCGCTGAGCCAACTCGTATTGAACTGTTGTCGTACCGGTCTTGTGGGGTCCAACGTGAATTACAACAGTTGCGCCATTCGATTTCGACTTACTACTTTCCCCCATAACCAGTCCGTACATTATGAAAGATGCTGATCGTACTCCCCGATGCTTAGGCATAACGCCCCAATAAAGCCAAGACACCTAAATATTGGAGTGCCGCAGAAACGGATGACTCAAATAATGACGTGCTTGCGCCAAACTTGAGCCAAAATGCCTTGCGCCGTCTTGAAGCTTTCTTGGGGGCCTTTTGGGGCGTCTGGAGGCGATCTCGGGGGCTTTCAAACCGTCTTGAAAGGTGATGAAATCCGAAAGGCGAAGATGCTAAAATTGTAAGTTTTACGACGGGCATGGGATGATTTTTGTGCTTTGAAGGCCCCTTGGAAAGCTTTTTGGGGTGCCTTGGGGGTCTTTTGGGCCGTCCTGACGCAATTGGAGCCCCTTTTGGAGCGCTCTTGTGCTGTCTGGGGCCTCCCTTGAGCCTTTCTGATGACCCCTCGGATCGCTCTGGGTCTGCTGGCAAGGCGTTTGTGGAGACCCGGAAAGCCGGGTGACCTTTTTTCCAAGGACGTCCAAGGGAGCCCGAGAACCCAAGATCCCGGGGGTCAAGTTTTTTTTTGGGGGGGGGGGTGCGGGTTCCCCCCCCCCGGGCTTGTAAAAATATGGGAAGAGACATGTGTGTATGTACATTGTACATATGTAGAGAGAGAGAGGGAGAGAGAGAGAGAGAGAGAAACAAAAAACAAACATACACAGAACGGAGGCCCCCAAACGGGAAATCGTGTCGTTTTGTTCGTGTCGTGCGTGCGGGCGAGGCGAAGCTGCGTAGGCGCGCGGGAGGAATGAACCCGTCGTTGTTAGGGCGAAGTCAAGACACATGTTTTTCCTCCGTCCGTCCGTCCAGCGGTGGCCCTAGCGGTGTCCCGTGGTGTCCCGCTGAATGAGATCGATAGTGAGATCGATGGTAAGTAACTTCGGTACTGAAGTCGATGTGGTGCCCCGAAGTGTCCCTTGGTTCCCCGCGGTGTCCCAAAGAGTGAAATCGATAGTGAGACTGATAGTGAGATCGACAGGTGTCCCGTGGTGTCCCGTGGTGTCCCGTTGAGTGAGATCGATGGTGAAATCGATGGTGAGATCGATGTGGTGTCCCGAGGTGTCCCGCGGTGTCATATGGTGTCCCGTTGAATGAGACCGATTAAAGAAATCGATAATGACGCCGATAGTGAGATCGCCAGGTTTCCCGCGGTGCCCGGTGGTGTCCCGTTAAGTGGGATCGATAATGGGATCGATAGTGAGATCGACAAGTGTCCCGTGATGTCCCGTGGTGTCCCGTGGTAGTGAGATCGTTTGAGTCAGATGTTGGCTCCCCCCCCCGCAACCTCCTTATCACCCGAAGGGTGGTCGTATAGGTAGATGTATGTGTATGTATATATATGTGTATATATATACACTATGTCAGCGTAGCGCGAGGCGTATCAAGTCAACAACAACACTGTACAAGGAGAGGAACGTCTAGAATCGGCCGCGCCCAACCACGGAGCCATTGGCTCGCCTGGCAGGGCCACGAGCTAAGGCATGTGACTGGCCGAGGCGGTGGGCCGATCTTCTCTGTGCTTTGTCGGCCTCGTCGAGCCCAGCCACGCGCGCTGCAGGGGGCGACGGGCACTGCGCAGGATTGTCCCGCATGGTGCCCCAAGAATGCGACGGAAGTCGCAGAGGTGCGCGAGCAACCAAAGACGGCCCCCGAATTGGGCGCCGCACACAAGCCATGCAGCACTCGCAGGGGCGAAGCTGCGCTGTCAGCAGCGTACCCCATGCTGAATTCGGAGGCACTGGTCGCGGGCCTCCGCGGCGGTGAAGGTCGCGGCGCGCACGCGGCGCGCGAAAGGTCTGGCGCCACCTCCACCCTGGGACGGGGCGGCTGCAGAGTCGCAGCAGGAGCCCTCGAAGTGGAGGGCGCTCACAGCCCGCGACCAGCGACAGCGGCGCAACGGCGACAGCACGGGAGAGAGCGGACAGCCCAGTCGAACCCCAGCAGTCAAAACGAAACCCTCGAACAAGTGGCCCACCATGTAACTTTAATATGCGCTGTCCTGGCAGAGCGCCGCGACGAAATTCAGCGCGAACGGCGGGGCGCCGATCCACTTCAACAACTCGATGCCGAATGTCTGTTCGATCGACGGGAAGGCCGCCGCGAAGTCGAACGACATGAAAGCCCCGCCCCCCTGGGCCGAGGCGACCGCGCGCATCTGCGCGCCAACGTCGACGACGTTCGCCGGGGGAGACCGGCCCCCCGCGAACCGGCGCTGAACCCCCGAGATCCAATCTTAAATATTAAACAGCTGGCGAAGTCGGGCGGCGTGGGCGACGATCCTGTCGTCGAAGTTTACCGCGTTGATAGGCCGGGCCATGTCGGCATCGCAGCAGCGGCCGATTTCGTCGTCGAACGCAGACTCCTTCTCGGGGGGGGCGTGGAGCAAGGAGCCGTCGAAGTCGCGCAGATGGCGCCTATGCATCTCCAACCAGTCGGGGATGGCGAGGCAAGGAAAAACTCAAAATAAAACGTCGACGCCTAGCTCGCCGAGCTCGCGGCAGGCCGGCCGGAATGCCGTCGGGCACGGGGGCCGATGAATCCGGGCATCGGATGGCCGCCCGGGCGTCTTCTCGGCGCCGCTGCCACTCCAGGGGGCCCGCTGGAAGCGGCGACTCGAGCACCTCCGGGGGCGCGGGGGCGGGTCGCCCTCAAGTCGGCGTCGCCGCCGCTCTCGGCCAGTGGGCTCCCGCGCAAACGCTTGCTTCCAATGGGCCCAAATATCAGCGGAACTCCTCGGGGCGAGCGCGGGGCGCGCCATGCTGGCCGCGCGCGGCCGATGCAGGCCCCCCCCCTGCCCACGCGAAAACCGCAACAAAAGCCCGAAGCTTGTCTGGCGGGCGCGATACATGAGCTCCACTGCGAGGTCGAACGGCGCCTCGCGAAGGCGCGCGAGCCCCGCGCTCGCGCGCTCGTGGGTGAGATCGACAGCGTGCTCCGAGACCTGGGCAAGCCCCCTTCCCAGCGCCGGCGCAGGGCCATGCGGTTCGGGCGACGCGGCGCAGATTTGCGGGCACCTGTCATTCGCAATCGAGATCGCTTCCAGGGCGCGAGATTCCACTGCTCTGACGAAGGACATCACACGACCCATCGCATCGTCCGGCGCCGCGGCCTGGCGGCGGCGCGCGCCGCCTCGAAGGGGCCAGAAGCGCCTCGCATGGCCCGGCGCAGCGCGGCGAGTCGCCGAACCTCGCCCGCGCCCGCCGCGTCCGCAACGAGGGTGCGGCATCGAAGCGCCGTGGCTTGGGGCCAATTTGGGCGGCGAACCAGAATCGCCGAGATGGGCCCGGCTGCCTGGCTGTCGATGGCCGCGGCGGCGGCGGCCGCCGCGAAGAACAATCGGCCCTGTGGTTGGACAGCTGGAAGTTCCAGTCGCCCACGCCGATCGCGACGCGTCGATCGAGCAGGTCCGCGGCGCGCAGATGCGGTCGAGGCGCGAGCGAGCCCGCGCGGAACTGAGCGCCATGCGCGGTTAACCCGGCGGGAGGCGCGACCGGCGCGCCTCCTCCTCGCTGCCCCGCTTTCCAGCGGCATCCCCGGGGGCCCGGGACAATGCGCCCCGCCCCTCGGAGACCCATTTGAAGTCTCCAGTGGCGATGGCGAGGGCGCCGCGGCACGGCCCCCGTCTAGATGTACGACGCCGTCGAGCCGAGCGGACCGCCCAGTCGGAGCGCGGTGGCGCGGTCGACGCCGTTTCGGCGAGAGGCGCTCGGGGCCCGCCGCGTCGCGGCGCCGGGGGCGGGGGGGGGGTCCGGGCAAGCTGCGAAGACTTGATCGCGCCGTGGGACTCGGCGATCGCGACGACGTCGCGGCCCCCTCAGAACGCGCTTCAACTTGCCCCACTAGTGGCCGCGACGCGCCTGCGCGCTCGATGCTCAGATGGACTCGCTGCGGAAGAGGAAGTGGACAATCGCGGCGTTGGCGGAGGTGCGCTCCTTGCTCGTCTGGAGGGGGGCGCAGACATGGAAGAAGACGCTGGGGAACAGCGGCGGCGGCATTCGAAGCACCCCCGGCGCGGGCGTTGAAGCGGTAGTTCGCGGGCACGAGGTCCCGGAAGTAAAGAGCGACGCTCACACAAGGAACGCGAAGTCTGAGTTGAGTCACCGATGGCCCAGGCAATAGCCCCAACGTGGGCCAGTCACAAGGTGGCGACTTCACCCCCGACCTAGTCCTGCAACTCGTTGCGCGCGTGAGCCCTGGAACAAATTCCCACTCCCACCCGGATGCTCTCGCCGCGAAGCCCGCCGCGAACCCTCTGGGCCTCCAAGAAGGATCTTGCGCGGCCTGTTGGCGCAGAAGGGCCCGAAGCCGACGGCGACTTCCACGAACTCATCTTGGGGCCCCCAGTGGTGGACTGCTCCATGTGGTGGAAGCCCGCCTGCACGATCAGATATTGCATGAGGGACTGCACCGGCGCATGCTCGCCTGCTTGGAAGTGCTCCCTGATCTCGACGACCGCGATGGCTTGGGAGGGTCGCCGAGCCTACCCTCGTCTGCTTGGCGCAGCGCGCGGCAGCCAGCCGCGCTCGGAGGGCAGACGGGGCGGCGAAATGTCGACCTCTGGCGAAAGGGGCGACGCTTGAGCTTGAAGGTCGCATAGCTGGGGTCGCGCCGCAGCATCGCTCGCGCCCGTCGTGGTCTGCCAGGTCTCGGGGGCGGCCTCCGTGGCGAGGAGGGCACTGCCCTCGAACGCATGTTCCAGAAGGTGTCGGCGGCGTCCGCATGGCTGCTGAGTGGGGGCCCGCGCCCGCGAACAACTCCATGGCCCGTGGACCATGGGGGCGCAACAAACGCCGACTAGGAGACGCCCGCGAACGCGGCGCAACAGCATATCCTTGATGAGGGAGAACGCGTGGTTGGCGAAACCACTCTCTACTCGGCTCTGGGGCGTTTCGGTCGTGCGGCAGGGGCTGCGGTAGATGCGTCCGACGGCCGCAGATGAATCCAGGCCACCGCGCAGGACGCGCATGACCTTTGGGCCGACGGCGGAGGGACATCCAAGAAGTACGGCGCCACCGACAAGATAGATAGGTGCCTCTAGGTCGCGCGCTCGAGGTGCCTGGCGGACTAGCGAAGAAGGGATCGCGACGATCATCGCGAGGATCGCCAGGCCGCGCAACTCGCGGCGAGGACCCGAAGGGCCAGGGGAGATGACCTCGAGCGGTTGCGGGTGGAACTCGATGTTGCGGGTCATACCCGGCCACTTGTCGCCCAAGAGCTCGTGCGACCACAAGTCGCAGATGGACTCAACACTGTTGCACGCCGGGTGCAAGTCCATCGAAGCGAGGGAACGGATGCAGTCGCATGGGGCCTCGTTGGCGCCAAGGCGCAGTAGGAAAGCCATCAATCGACCCAGCGCCGACGCAGTGGACGGGGCCCATATCTAGACTGGCTTGCCCGTGGCTTTGATCGTGTCCCAGACGGCGGCCCCCCCTTGCCCGCGAGATCCGCCAGCGGGCGGGCCGCGCCCATCGTCGCCACTCGGGTGCTGTAGTGCGGATTCGTCGACACTGCCGTAGCGCGCAGGAAATTCGACCACTGGGTACCCACCACCTCCGTTCCCAATGAGCGGTGTCGAGCGCGACGTGCGAAGCGCGGTCAGCCAGCTCCTTTCAAGCGGGGGAGTCTGGAGGAGCGTGATCGTTTCCTCTCCCGGACCCACGCGTCGAAGGGGTCGAAGCAGGCGTTGGCGGCGCGGGGGAACTTCAGCACGAACGCGGGGGCGTCGGATTTGTCCTGCTCGGGCCAGCTCGCACCGTCGATCACAGGGACCAGCAGCTTGGCGAAACGGAGGCGTGTCTCAATGGTGTTCCAGGGGATGTCAGGGCCCTCCAAAGGTGCCAGGCGAAGGATGCTCCAAGGGTCGGCAGCGTCGGGGGCATACGCGAGCGCCTTCGGGACCTGGTCGAACTACATCTTGGAATCCAGGGAGCTTGGGATGATGGTGTGGCCGTTGATCGTGTGCGTCGCCTGGATGAGCTCGAAGTGCGCGAGCATCTGATGCTCCATCATCGCCGCGAAAGGGGAGGGCGTCTCGATGACGGCAAGTGCCATCTGCAGAACCACCATGCCCTGCGTGGCGCCAGAGTGTTCGGCCTGCGCGGAGTTTATCGCGTCGTCGTCGTCCTCCTCCTCCTCCTCGGCCGCTGGGTCTGAGACCAGCGCAGCTAGCCTCGGAGCAGGTGCGTGCAAGTGGGCCTCGCAGAGGAAGCCGCCCGGCATGTCAGGCCCGTCGACGCTGTGGGCAACGCAGGCCCGACAGCGGCCCTCTATGGCAAGGGAAGCGGATCGGGGGGGCTCGCACGGGGAAATGCTGTAAGGGGGCCCAGGAGAACTGGCGTGGTGAAAAGCCCTGCTTCCCCAGAGCCAGTTTGAGCCAAGCTTGAGCCAAGCTGTGTGGTGTGAGCTGTGTGGTGGAACCCTCGTCGAATGAGTCGATCGCGGTGTGCCCACGAGGCGGCACGGGCGGCAGATCCCCCGAGTGCGGGGCGCCCGCGAAGCGCCCACGAGGCGCCGCCTCGCGGGCGAGAAGAAGTTCTAGGAGGGTGGAAGGACAACGGGGGGTGAGTAGGGAGGCGGACAGGACGGCAGCCTGACACAAAAGAACTGAATACAAATTTCGCAAACGGGACAAAACGCGCAGCGCGTTGGACGAGGGCAGGAGGAAGGAAGAGGGGGGCAGGAGGATTGGCGCGAAACGACATGGGGGTGCGGGGCGCGATGCGACGGGGCGAAGTGGCGCCGCGTCGCGCGACGTGACGTCACCCCCGCCGTGGCGCGACGCGCACAGCCCCCAATCAATGCGAGGCGTCTTCGTCCTCAGCAACGGTTGGCGCCCCCGAAAATGAGCATCAGCAAATCCTCCGCCGAATTGGGAACAGAACGCGTTGGTGGACCGTCGAACTAGAGTGCGCCGCGACCGCCAAAATGGCTGCTGGTGCACCGGCGTCGGAAACCTATATATCGCCAGAGAAATTCCGAAGTCGGGCCAGATGTCGCCCACGCACTCTGGGAGGCCGGGACTCGGGACAGAGACGCAAACCAGGGCCAGCGCACGGGCGACGCTCGGGCGACGCACTGAACGAAACTTAAAGGAAGGGGGGTGGTCGCTTCACTGGGCCTTAACACGAGGCGGAACGGGCACGGGCAACAGTGTGGGGAAAACCTAACATACCCCCCGTGAGATTGTGTAGGAGGAGGCGGAGGACAGGGAGGAGGAGGAGGAGGAGGAGGAGGAAAGAAGGAGGAGGAGGAGGAGGAGGAGGAGGAGGAGGAGGAGGAGGAGGAGGAGAATAGAGAAGGGAACGCCTCAGCCACAAGTGGCGGCCGATGCCAAGAATGCAGAGGCCTCCGGGAGAAAGAGGCAGAGAAGCAACAGGGAGAGGA
The DNA here is from genome assembly GCA_963575745.1 of Prorocentrum cordatum. Classification (NCBI taxonomy): domain Eukaryota; class Dinophyceae; order Prorocentrales; family Prorocentraceae; genus Prorocentrum; species Prorocentrum cordatum. The sequence continues at coordinate 759,555 of CAUYUJ010018416.1, forward strand.
GAGGGAGGAAGAGGAGCAGGAGGATGAGCTCCAGTCCAAAAAACTTCGGACCAGGAAGGTAAAGAGGAGGCGGAGGAAACGAGGGCGAGTGGCAGGAGCCGAAAGAACCTGGCTCGCCCCAAACCAAGACGCAGCCCCGTCAAGCTCTGCCTGCGGGAGCGACACTGGGAACATGCGTGCAGCGCAGGGCAGGTCAGCAATCAGCACTGGGAGGTAGAACTGGCAGCCACCACCAACGGCCGTGCCAGCGCCCCAAGTTTAGAACCGTGCAGGTGGTCGAAGGGTCGAAGGGGTGGCCTGCATACAGGTCAGTCGCACAACCAGCAGTAGGACATCGCGCGGACCACGAGGAGGCCAGTCGCAGGCCTCGGCCGTGTCACCGTTCCTGAATCATATGATGTTGCGCCTGCTGCGCACTCCAACGGCGAATTCATGCAGGTCGGTTTCGCGAACATCGAACGGGAGTTTGCGTGTCTAGGAAACTAGCCAGCTCTAGCCAGCTGCAAGCTTGAGCTTGAACCTGCTCCTGCGCCTGTTCGTCACCCTCCTCCTCCTCTTTCTCCTCCTGTTCCTCCTCCTCCACCATCTTCTCTACCCCGCCTCCGCCTCCATTCTTGCTCGTCTTCTCATCCCTCCCTTTGTTCTCCTCTGTTTCCTGCTCCTCCTCTCTGTTCGCCTCCGCCTCCTCCTTCTCTTCCCCTGCCTCCTCGCCCTTCCCCTATCGTCAGCAAGTGACCACTCGTGCCCGCCAAACCGTAGCAGGGTCCTGGATTGTGGAACAAGTGGCTGCTGCTGGCGTGGGAGTAATGGAAAGCTGGCTCGCTGCCGCCTTTGCCTGCGCCGGTGGAGGGCACGTGAGACAAAGGAGATGGTGATAGGGAGGGGGATGCAAGGGCGACGGGGAAGGGGAGGATAACGCAAGCGGGAGCGGAACACGGGTCGGGGAGGGGAACGGAAATCAGGGCAAGGGAGAGCGGGGGGACGGGCGATGCGGAAGACAGGGGGGGAGGGGAGGGGATGCGCCGATCAAGGGCAAAGGATGTTGACATATAAAGGGGGGGGAAGGAATGGGAGTGGGAGCGGCATGTTGCACGCATCGTGGGATAAGGACAACGCGGCGGAAGGAATGGACAGGGGGCTGGCGGGGCGAAAGGGGCAAAGAAAAGGGGGAGAAAGGGAATGGACCATCAACTGATGGCAGAGGGAAAGGGAGAGGCCAGGGTCGGGGCAACCAGATGGGAGATCAGGACGGAAAATTGCAGGGGCATGGAAACGGGGGGGGCAACAGGGAAGGAAAGGGGGAAGAGAGCGGGGGAAGAAATGTGCAGGACAAGGGGGAATCCGGATTTCTCCGATTGGCCGGCCCTCGTCGCTCACTGGGAAAATACCTCATTAGCTACCTTTGGTTCAGGACCAGGCACACGCTTACAAGCCGAGTTACCAGGGAACGCGCTCCTCCATTAAGAATCTCACCAACACTCACCGCACATCTCGTAAACACCCGGCTGGCATTCGCAATGATATGAACCACAAGCCTATGGCACACTGGTGTGGAGCGAGGCGCTGCGCATCGTGACGCCATGACGGACAACAAGGGCACGACTCCTCAGAGGAGGATCGATGACGACGGGAATGTCGCACCGCCGAATTTCAACTCCACGCTGGCATGAAAACCTGGCCATCGAGCACATCAGCGACAACGGATACGACATGTTCTACCAACGGAGGCGCAGCAACAGACGGTGCGATTACAAACTGGCGGCGTAAGACCCACAACAGCATACGGAAAGAAGAAAGATAGCGTTGCACTGTACAGCGCACCAAGAATATCATACGGGAGACCATGGGGGCGACGTCGGGGAAACCGTGGGGGAGACCACGCGGGAGACCAGACCATACAGAACACCATATGGGATACTATCAAATGACAAATGACCGACTCTGGGGCTGGCCACGAACCGCCCCGCCCTGGTAACGAAACACATACTATAACCCTTCCACATTGTCAAGTCAGCGGGCGCAAGCGAGCCGAAGCGGGTGCAAGCGCCGGTCGGGCCACGGGCGGGACGCGCCGGAAACGAATTGAGGCACGACGGAACGCGCGGGAACCGACGGGGAGAGAAGATAGAGCCCCTCAGATCGCGCAGGCCGTCGCGGACGCGCCACAGCGCGGCCGCGCTACGAGCAGCGGGCGGACGAGGCCGGTTGACAGGAAAGGGGGGGAACTTGACAGGGTACACGCAAAACTCGTAGTGGCCGCTAGCCTGATGGCCCAGGTAACTCGGCCAAGCAGGAGGGCAGCCGGGGATGGCGAAACTTTCCGGGAGGCGATGCCCGGAGAGAGCCGGAACCTGGGGGCGCAGAGCACGACGACGACAACGACGGCCCAGGAAATCAACGCCAAGTGAACGAGCGCCGACAATGCGCACATTCTGGGCCCAGCCGAAGAGGCGAGCAGGCGCAGGCGCAGGGGCGCGGAGACTGCGCAGAAGAAAGCCGAGAACAAACGAGCGCGACCAGGAAGGCGACGCTGGGCGAAGACGGCAACTAAGGCGACCCCGCTGGAAGCGCCAGCGCCGAGCCAGGAAACGAAGCGCGGGGGCGGCCCCGAGGCTGCGACCGCGCGGGGGCGACGCGGGGCGCACGGTGTTGGGCGGTGACCGACGACCAGGCAAGAACCCGCAGGGGCGCGCGACCAGGCCGACGAGAGACGCCGCGGGACAGAAGCGGGGCGCGCCACTGGCAGGGCCGCCGTTGCCGACGCGGCGCCGGCGGGCAAGACCAGGGCCACGCAACCGCAGAGCGAATTAGGTATTGGGGCCAGGTGCGCAGCGACCGCGCCAAGGGTCAAAGGTCCCCGGCGGGGCCCGCGGACGGCCCCCCGCGCTGGTGCCGCGGCAGCGCCGCGCCCTCTCGCTCGGCCCGCCCCGCAACGCTGTGTCCAGCGGTCGCCGGCCCTTGGGGAATGACCTAGCATTGGACAGCGGACCGCCCCCGCAGGTCGAAGGTGGCGCGCAGCCTGCCCTCGTCTTGCGCCGCGCAGATTTCGTGCCCACCACTGACAAACGCTGGCCCGACCTCGCGTTGGCGCCGTTTGGCGCAGTCGCCAAGTGTCTCGCCATGACATGAAGGGGCCCGCAGGGGATCAGCCTGCGAGGGCGTTCGTGCAGCTTGTCGGCGCCCCCTGCCATGGCTGTCGCGCGACGCCCTGGCCATTCTCTGGTCTCCCCCGCGCCCCCCGTGCCGCGGCCCGCCCCGCCCGCCCGCTCGGCGGCGGCGATCGGCCCCAGGGCCGAGACGGGGGCGGCGGGCGAGGGCCGGGGCTGGGCGAGCGCGGGGCTCGGCGGCCGATTGCGGCCCCCACCGACGTCGCGCCCGCGGGGGCGCCGTCCGCCGCGACCTCGACGGATGCGTCGGCCAGGGCGTCGGGCGAGGGAGGCGTCGGCACGGCCCCGGGAGGGCCTGGGCCCCCGCGCCCTGCCCCGCCGCGGCGTCGCGGCCGTTGGACGTCGTCGCCCAGGCCAGGGCGCTGAGCAGGGCCCGCGTGGGCGGGGATCGGCTCTTCGAGCGCCGTCGAGGCCAGGCGACGGCGGGGCGTCGGCCGCCACCGGCGGGGCCCAAGGCTGTTGGGACAGGCGAGCGCGCCGCCGGCGCGGGGCGGCTCGCCCGGCGACGCGGGCGGGGCCAGGGCCAGGGGCGGCGGCGCGCGCCGCCCCCCCGCCGCGGGAGCGTCGTCCTTGCCCAGCAGGGGCGCGCGCCAACCTCCAACCACCAGGCGGCAGATAGCGGCGGCGTCTGTCTCTGCGGGGGCGACGGCGGCCGCGGCGCCCGCCCGCGCGCCGCCTGTGGCGCGGAAGCGCGTCGCCCCCAGGGCGGCAAAAGGCTGGCGCATCGTGGGAAGAAGGAAAAACGGCACCCACTGCATCCTCATGGGCACGGCCAGGACACGACGAGAAGTGGCGCCATGCTCGCGGAGAAGGACGACCGTCTGCACGCCGTCGCAGGCACGTATATTTTCGCCGCTTTCTTCCCCGCGGATTGCTGCGCCAGTTGCCCCCTGGGGCGCGGAAGCAGCGCTGCCCCCCGAGCGGCGAACAGATGGAGCACCGTGGGAAGGAAGAAAAAATCGCACCCACCGCTTCGTCAACACCAGGGCGGCGACAGGCCAGAACAGCGCGGGGAGAAGCAACGCGCCCGCAAGGGTGGCCGGCCGCCTGCGGGCCGTCGCAGGCGCGCTTATCTTCGCCGCTCAATTCGCCGGCATTTCTACTTTAGGAATCACGCGCGCGCCGGCAGAATCAGAGTGGGACAACGCCGGCTCAGCGTTTCCGGGGGCGCGCTCAGACTGGGATCTCGAAGCGAGTCCAACCGCGGCGGCAGGTGGCGCCCCTCCCCCAAAATCCCGCTCGCCAGCCCGCGGGCGCATTCGACCTCCTGCGACCCCCTTCCCTGCGCTCCTCGCCCGCGCTGAGACGACGCTGGCGCGGGCGCCCCCAACTGCGCAGGCGGGGGCGCCGACGTCGGCGCTCCCAGGTGCGCGGGCGAGGATGCTGACGACGGAGGCCACGGCTGCGCTGGCTTGGACACCAGGGTCTGTGGTCCAGGCTGCGCTGCTGAGCGCGCTGGCACCGGGGCGCCCCTGGCTGCGTCGGCGAAGATGAAGACGTCCGAGCTCGCGGCTTCGCAGGCGAGGATGCTGGCGCCCGCGCCCCCACTTGCGAGGGCGAAGATACTGGCGTCAGGGCTTTCAGCTCCCCTGGCGGGGATGCTGGCGACGGGGCCCACGCCGCGCCGTGCTAACGAGGGTGCTGGCGTCGGTGCTCTCGGCTGCGCTGGCGAGGCAGATGTCGCCGGTGCCCCTGGCTGCGCTGGAGGAGATCCTGGCGCCAGCAACCCCGGCTGATGCGGCGAGGATGCTGGCGTCGACGGCCCGACCTGCGCTGGCGATGATGCTGGCGTCGGCAATCCAGGCAGAACTGGCGAGGATGTGGGAGAAGGCGCTCTCGGCTGCACCTGTGAAATTGCATTCGCCGGCGCCGCTGGCTTCGCCGACGAAGATGCGGCCGTCGGTGCCCCCAAGCAACGCTGGCGAAGATGCTGATGCCAGTCGCGCCCGTCACGCTGGCGTCGGTGCCCCCTGTTGCGCCAGCGAAAATGCCGCATCAGCGGCCCAGGCTGCGCCGCCAGATACTGGCATCGGCGCCCCTGGCTGCGCCGGCGGGGGCGCTGACGTCGGAGCCCCCCGCTGCGCCGTTAAGGGCGCTGGCGGCGGTGCCCCAAGCTGCGCCCGCGAGGATTCGGAGCCCCGGGCTGTGCTGACGAGGATGGTGGCATCGATGCCCCCAGCTGCGCTGGCGAGGATGCTGGCATCGGTGCTCCCAGCTGCGTTGGAGACGACGCTGGCGTCGATGCCCCAAGCTTGGCCAGCGAAGGCACCGACGTCGGTGCCCCCGGGTGCGCGGGCGAGGACGCTGACGACGGAGGTCGCGGCTGCGCTGGCTTGGATGCCGGGGTCGGTGAATCCAGGCTGCGCTGCCGAGGATGCTGGCGTCGGTCTTGCTGGAGCCAGCGGGGCTGCTGACGCTGGCGCCCCCCGCTGCGATGGCGAGACTGCTGACGTCGGTGCCCTCCGACGTGCGGGCGATCTCTCAGGCGCCGGTGATCCAGGTCGCGCTGGCGAGGCTGCTGGCGTCGGTGCTGTCGGCTGCGTTGGCGGTTTTCCTGGCAACGCCGACGATGACCCTGGCGTCGGTTCTCTCGGCTGCGCTGGCGAGGATGCCAGCGTCGGCACCCTAGGCTACGCCGGCGGGGATACTGGCGACGGTGCTCTCAGCTTTGCCAGCGAGCAAGCTGTCGTCAGCGCTTCTGGCTGCGCTGGCGAGGATGCTGGTGTCGGCGCCCTCATGAGCAGCGGCATGGCCCGCTGCCGGTGCTTCCCATTCTCGCGCGCGCTCGTCTCAATGCTGTCGCTGATCGCGTTGCCCCCGCCCTCCGCCCAACGTCGCCCTCGCCGGGCTCGCGCCCAGACCGCCCCGCCCAGCCCCCCCGCCCCCCGGCGGAGCTCGGGAAACGGCGGGGGCGGCCGCGGCCCAGCCCCCGATCGGATTTCGATCGAGAGCACGATCGGTCGGGGACGGCGCGCTGGAGTCGGAGATCGCGCCACTGCCTGGGTCTGAGGAAGCGGGGGCGCCATCGACGCTAGCATTATGGTTTCTAGTCTCTCTACAGCAAGGATTATCACGTTTGGAATAAAGTACTCTGCAAGATCTATGCTGGCACTCCGCGGCCAACCCCGAAAAGTACTCGACAAGAGCTCTGCTCAGACCCCTTGCTTCGGCAATATGTACTCTGCACTGAGATCGGTCGTCCGACGCGGAGGCGGGCAGGGATAATGACAGGGATGGCCAGGTGACGGGGGAATGTGGCACAAGGGCGCGGTGGGTATAAGGGGGTGAATGTGGAGGAGGAGGGACGGGGGCGCGGGGGAAAAAGGCTCTGGGGATAGGGAGGGGGCACGCACCCAGTTGGTTCAATAGACGCGCAGTTCCCAAACAAGGATCACGCGACAAAGCACAGATGCGATTTGCTGCGGTTTCGACTGCATCCGAGGTAGACCGCAGGATCTTTCACACATATATCGGCAAAGGTTCCCGAGGTGACCCGTGAACCCTGGAAGGCACCGAATGGGTTCCACGGGATGGCCAAGATGATAGAAGGAGAAAGAAAGAGCGGGAGGGGGGCATGGATGGAGGCGGGGCGCGGAGGGGGAGGAGGCGGCGGGTGAGTAAGAGGGGGGAGGCGGGAACTGGACCCTCATTCTGAACCTCTTCCTCAACTCATGCGTCTCCCCTCCCAGCCCACCCAATCACACCCTGGCTACCGAGAGCCCCGCGGAGCCACTGCGGCGGGGCACCTGGCCCCACCACCCCGAACTTGCATGGCGACGAGCACGCGCCGCAAGGGAGATGCGGGTGCACTGGAGGAGACGGGGGCGGGCGCGCAGGGGAGAGGGCGACGGCGGTCAAGAAATGCGGTCGGGATGGCACGCCGAATCTATGTTGCTCCTCGCGCCGAGGCTCGCACTCCTCGAAACTCTGAGCCCCAGGGGCAATCGAGCAATGCAGGCGCGCATCTCGGGGGCGGGTGGCACGCTTTGACCTGGCGTGCTCTGCGTGGATGTGCCCGTTGCGCGCGCACATGCCCCCAGCCCTCCCCAACCAGCCAAACGTCAAACCCTCTCGGTTATCTGGCGTACCAGCGTGCCACCCCCCAGAGCTCGCGCGGGCGCCCGCAGCGCGCAGAAGCCTTCGCACTTACCTGAAAACAGAAGCGCCCGCCCGCCGCCGAGCCACTTGAGCTCGAGCCCAGGGCCTCGGGCGCCTCTACACACACGCCCTCGCCATCAGTTCCCCCCCCCCCCCCGCCTCTCATACCCCTGCCCTCCTCATCCTCCTCATCCTCCGACTGCCCCCTAGCGGGAGCGCCTGTCCTGAAGCCGCAGCGGGCGGCGCCGATCAGCAGTCCAACTACCCCTTGATGCGCTCCTGCTTCAGACCCTGGGTCACTGCCCTGGCCATCCTGGCGGGGAGGGTGATGATTTTGTGCTTCCTGATGGCCATGTAGTTCTGCGCGATGTCGCGGAGCGTCGTGCGCAGCACGACCTTGTCTGTAGTGGAGATGAGTGCAGTCATGATGCGATGCGAGGCGACCGTCAGCTGGGCGGCGGATACCTTGGCGCCGCGCGCCTCTGCGAGCTCGTCCTTGTTCTGGGGCAGGAACTCCTTGTAGATGTCCGAGATCTGCTCAACAAGCGGCTCGATCGCATCGAGGGCCTTCTCCAACTGATCGATATTGGTCTTCCCGAGCGTGTTCTTGAAGTGATCGACGAACTCTTCCCAGGGCTTATCCTCGCCTGGGGCGCCGTCGAGCCAATCCTTGCCGTTGCCCTCGGGGTGCCCGTGCATGCTCTGATCGACCACGTCGAAGTGCTCCTTGGCGCATTCGAGGATGTGGCCCACCTTCTCGCCCCCGATGAACGGCATGAGCTGTTGCAGCTCTTTGTCCAGATTCTTGATAAACTCATCTTCGGCCCACTCCTTGGCGAGCTTCTCCACCGCCTTGATTGCCTTGGCCAACGTGTCGGCGGCGCGGTGGAGACGGTTGGACGCCGCCATTGTAGGATCCTTTCTGACCCTGTCAGTCACGTCAATGCCCAGCTTGATGAAATCCTGATGCGCTCGAACTGCGCCCTTGACAGCTCTGTACAGATGATCCTGCTTGGCGTTGTACTTCTTGCTGTCGCCATCGGCCATCGTCGTAGTTAGTTTGGCAGCCCAGTCCAATAGGGAGTCGATCGTGGCCTCGTTGTCGTCGCGGTCCAAGTATGCGATTTTTCTGAACGTGTACTTTACCATGTCGGCCCTGACAACCATGAGCTTCTCGATGGATGCCTCGTCGAACTCCACGTCATGCCTCCACGTCCAGGCGCGAAGGGCGCGGACCTGAGCGGACGCGTCCTCCATATTGGCCCAGTCGAGGTTGACCATCTTCAGAAGGTTCTGCGCGTAGTCGCTCTTGCCAGACTCCCTGAGCTTCAGCCCGACAGTCTCGGTCCAGGTGTCCAGCTTAGCCTCATGGGGGAAGCAGTGGGTAGCCTTGTCGATGACCTTCTGCATCTCGCCCAGCTGCTCGACGGATGCCGCTTGATCGTCTGAGGTGGCGTCCCTGACGAGATCCCCAAGCAAGTTCAGGAGCTGATTGGGCAAGCTGGCCACGCATTCGGCTGGCAAGGCAGGCATGTACTGTTCAAGCGAAAGCAAGCCATTGTGGACCTCCGTCATGCGCGCTGTGTACGGCGACGTCACCGCCAGCTCCGCTTTCCGTACATCGCCAAGCAACTTCTGGCCGAACCCAAGAATGACATCTTTGTTCTCGGCCAGCTTGGTGAAAATAGGGGCGAAGAAATCGCTTGCGACCAACTTGGTTCCGATCTCGAAAGGCACGCCCTCATCATCGTTGGTCGTCGCATCGTAGACGTCGGAGATCGCCTCGTAACCGTCGAAGTTCACGCCCGTGCCCAGGGCGGGGTACAACAGCGTCTTCAGCGCCCGCAGGCAATTGCTAGTATTCAACGCGATCGTCAGGTACTCCGAGTCGATGTCTTCATCCTCGGACAGGTCCATAGCTTGCAATCCCGCGTCGCAGATCCTGCACAGGACGGTGCACGGCTCGTCACCGACCTTCTGCACCTTCTCAATCACGGGCCCAAGGATGCCCCTGACCATGATCCTGGTGAACGTCTCGCACACATCGGAGGGCTCGAACAGCGGCGCCATGACCGCCACCCGCGGCGCAATGACATCGAACTTGGTCTCTGGGCCAGCGCCGAAAGGCACTGCGGCTGCCCACAATTGCCCAATCTCCTCAGTCCGCGCCGTGGCCAAGACAGCCTTGGACAGCTTGTCCGTGTGGCGGAGGAGAATACCAAGGAGAGTGGTGTGGGGCAACGTCTGGCCAATCTTCTCAATGGCCTTCAAAGCGTCCATGAGGTCCGTGTCCTCGGCGCCCTGCGCGCCAGTCTGGGTCAGCCTCTTGGCGTGATCGACGTTCTTGAGGTGTGCCTTCAACTTGTGCACGTCCTTATCCTGGTCCGTTTTCTTCCCTAGCTCTCGAGTCACTGCCGCCGCGGCCTGCCTGAGGTCACGCCGATCACTCTTAGCGACCATCAGGGTGGAGGGAATCGGTAGTTTATTGATCCAGTAGCTGCACGGTAAGACCTCGCCCCTCTTCATCTTCGGCGGCCTGCTGCCTCCGCCCGTTACGCGTGTTGCCTCGCTCTCTGCAACGCTCCTGGACTCATCGCCGTCGCCCTCAGCCTTCTCCTCGAAGTCGGTATCGAACACCATCATGAAGGCCGCCTTCAGCGTTTTCCCCTGACCGATATCCACCGTGATGGTGATGTCCGTCTTCGGAGTCTTCGGGGTTGTGTCCGCGGCGCCCCCCTTGAAGTGGGTGGAGGGGCTCACCGCAGCCTTGGAAGACCCAGCGGCGGCTGTCTTGCCAGCTGGGCTGCCTGCGGCGACGGCCCTCCTGCGCGACCTGGACCGCCCGCGGCGCGCGCCCGCGGCGCAGCTGCCGCCCGCGCTCGGCGGCGACGCGGACCGATCGGAAGGGCCGCTATCGTCGAAGGCCGTCGAGGAGCGCCGCATGCGCCCGCGCATGGAGCGCCGCGGCCGCGGCGGAGAGGCCTCCTTCAGATGAGGCCCCTTGCCTGCCAGGAAGTTGGAGATGAGGCTGTTCTTCCCGAAGTCGAAGTCCTCGAGGGCCTTCTGAACCGCCTCGGGCGCGATGTCGAGGACCTGATGGGTCTTGTCGGAGGTGAACTCCGACGAGTCGACCGACGTGATGGCGAACACCTTGACGTCCAGGTACTTGCTGCGGCCGTTCAAGAACAAGTAACCCTCGTGAGAGTCGCCAGTGGGGAGATCGAGCTCGATCGGTCCGTTTAGGTTTGCCTGCTTCGGGGTCTGTTTCAGCTCGTCCTTCACGTCCTTTTCCGTGAGGAGGCTGCCCTGCCGAGAAACCTCGATGCCGTACTTGTGAACCTTGGCCACGTCCTTCTTGAAGAAGCCCGTGTAGTATATTTGTATCTTGTTGGGGTTCTTGGCCGCGGCCTTCACCCTCCGCTTGAAGTCTTCATCGTCTTCGTACTTCTGGCAGAATTCCTGCCACGTCATGATCATTACGAGAGGCAGCCAGAGGCCGTGGCAAAGAACGCACTGGCCAGCCTGTGCTTGCACGAGGTCCTGGTCGAGGGCGAACTCAACCGCCTTGTCGCTCTGCTTGCACCTCAGGCAGATCTGGACTTTCGATCCTGCGCCTCGGCGACTCTGGCGGGGAGCTGGCGAACCGACCACCAGCGGGGCGGACTTCGCCGCCTTCGGAGGCGGCGCCGATGCAGAAGCGGTATCGGACTCGTCGGCCGCCGTTGCTTTCATTTTTTTGGCTCTCTTCCCACGACCGCCCATGGCTGCGAGGTAGATGAAAGCGTTGAGGAGGAAGCGTGTAAGAGTTGAAAAGGAAGCTCTGCGCTGGCGAGCAACGCGAGGCACCGCCTCGCCGCTCGAGTCGAGTCGAGCCAAAACAGCTACGGCACGACGGTTCCGACGACGACAACGGATGCGATGCCAAATGCGCGCCTGGCGCCTCACATCCCCCACCCATCGTCGCCCTCCTCTCGGGGCCCTCATGAACCTCATGGGGCGGGCGCTCCCTCGGGCCCTATCTTGGACCCCCCGCTGGCTCGACGCTGGAGCCGCATGTTCGCCCAGCTGGAGGAGGCCGCGCTGGCGGTTGGCGTCCCGAACGGCTCGAAAATCTGGGAAGCCTCCTTGGACCTCTTTGGTTGGTCTCTCCTCGGCCGTCTCGGGGCCCTCTTGAATCCCGTGGGGGGCGTGGCTGGGCTGCTCCTGGAATTTCCTGAGGCCACAGGAAGGTTGGCGCGCAAGGCCCCCTCTCATTAGCTCCGGACAAAAAAACAATTATTTGTTCCGGAAACCCGAATCGGGGGTCTCTTAAGTTTCCAGCACGGATCTCACGGGCTGCCCTGGATCTCCACACGGGCGTCGCCCGTATGGGCCCTTTGCCCCCCCGAGGCGCTCTGCTGGGCCCCCTCGTGGTCTTTCGGAAACCGCGTGGAAGCCGTCTCGGGCCATCTTGGACGTCCAATGGCCCACCAAAGGCCTTGGAACGGATCTGGTAGATTCTGGCCCAGATCCGTTCCAACCGATTTTGCGCGGTTATGGCCCTTCGGGGGCACGCTGAGGGCAACCCTGGGGCATCCTGCGCCGTTTGGGGAGCAATATTGGGCGATCTAAAGCCATATTGGAAACATCCTGTACGCTCCGAGACCCCGCGGACGGGCGTGGCACCGTTTTGGCATATTCTAGCCCAAATCGGAATCGGAATCGGAACAGTTGCGAAGCAACATCCATACAAACAGGTGGGACACAAAGGGGGGCGCCGTTTCAGGCAGACCCCCCCCCCGTGTGGGTGTAAAGCCCCTCCCCGCGCTTGGGGAACGGCAAAAGCGTTACACGTGCAGCCCCCCCCCTAGTGGCCGTAACGCCCAGGGGTGGCCACGAGCATCAAGGCCTCTAGCTATCCTTGGGCCTCAGGCCCCTCATAGGGCCATCACGGGGCACGTTGCGCCACTTTGGGAAGAATATCGGGCCACCTGGAGCCATCTTGGAGCCGCCTCGGGCCCTATGCACCCCAAGCCGTCGCGGGGGGGCTCGGCACGGATTTGGTCGATCCTGGCCCAAATCCGTTCCAACCGACTTTGGGCGAATATGGCCCTCGGGGGCCCGCCAGGGGCCATCCTGCGGCATCCTGCGCCATTTTGGAGGCACTATCGGGTTAACTGGGTGCCGTATTTGACACGTCTAAATCGGTGTAGGCCTCGCGGGAGGGCCTGGGGCGGAATGGGCCGATCCTGACCCACAACCGTTCCAACCGAGCCTGGGTGACCCTGGCCCCATTGGGGTCGCGTCAGGGTGTCATCTTGGAGCACGCACGTTCTGCCGCACTTCACTGCGCAGCCCCTCCAAGGCCACCCCCTGTCCCCGATCATTTTCCACGCCGTGCAGCGGCCGCGCGGTCCGCGACGCGCGACACGCGAGGCAAGTGCAGCGACTGCGCGCAGCGCCCATCAGCTCGGCTGAGGGGTGCAAGACAAGCACTTACTATGTCACGCTGGGGCTGCGACGGGCAAGGAGAGGAGGGCGGGGGCGAGCAGGGATGGGGTCGGTGCTCGGAGACACCGCAGCAGAGGCTTCGAGGGGCTGGCGAGGTAGTATGGGGATGTGGGAGGGGCGCCGAGAAGCTTGCAGCAAGACGACCCCCGCGGCACCGACCCTGGCCCGCAACTGTGGCGGCGTCGTCAGCGCAGAGTACCCGCCACGCAGCCTCGGGCCCCAAGTACTCCGCGCAGAGTACATCTCGGCGCGCCCCGCGCCGCACCCCAGCCCGCGGGGTACCCCCCCGCCCCCTCCGTCCCGCAGAGTACTTTGCAGAGTACTTTGCAGAGTACTTTTCTCGAGGAAAAGTACTCTGCGAGGTACTCTGCCAGGTACTCTGCGCCGCCAGGGGTCCTCTGCGGGGGGGGGGGCGCGGCCCTGGGGCCGACGAGAAGTACTCTGCGCAGACTACCCCCGCTGGGCGGGCGCCAGAGAAGTACAATGCAGGGAGTGCTTTCCTCGGCAGCCGCCGCCGAAAAACTCTGCGGCGACTGCGCGGGCCTCCCGAAGCTCCCTCGGCGGTGGGAGGGCGAGTGCGGTGACGGCGAAGAGTGCTGGGAGGGCGCGGAGGGTGGGCACGCATGTAGCATGATGGCGCTGCGAGGAAGGCGACGGGATGCGGGGGTGGGCGGGTGAGGGAGCTGTGGCTTGGGGCACGCCCCTCGGCTCTAAGCGGGCCCTGATCGGGGCCCACCAATGCGCTCAATGCGGCCCTCGAGGCATCCGAGCAGCCCCCTGAAAACCGTAAGGGCCCCAGAGAGAGCCCCAAGAGCAAACCGCAGGCGCGCCCTGCACCATGCGCAAACCAATGAGAGATGATGTGCATCAAGATCGCGCGCCCACGCGGGCCCATATCGGGGCCCTCTCAGCCCCCTCGGATAAGCCCTCGAGGGCTCCAAATTGCTCTGAGGCGGCCCCAATGGCTGCCCCGATCGCGATACAAGAAAACTCAGACGGTGGCAAAGGGCGGCCCCGACGATACGAAACGGTGGGAGAGCGGCACTCGATGGGGATCTGGCCCAGTGCCCAGTGGGGGCTCGAACAAACGCACTACGCTACAGCCCAGCATCGGGATAGCCCTCGCGCTCCGCGCGAAGAAGTGTCGCTACTTCTGGATCGCCGCTTGCGTTCAACTCATGCCGCGCACCTGCCAGCTCAGCAGCAGTGGGCTCGTGCTCTGGCGCCCAATGGAGCGCCCTCGTTGCCACGTGGCCCTTCTTGAGCCACGCTGCGCAGTAAGCGAGAGGGGGTACCTTCGCCCTGTAACTATACACCATGGTGCGGGTCTTAACGCACTTGCCATGGAAAGGATTCGCGCAAGTAGCCTCGACCCTGCGATGCTTCAAATAAAGCGAGATCTTCCCACCGTCCAGGTATGCCACGGCGTCCGACTTGTCCCGTGAGGCTGGAGCGGCGGGGGGCGGCGGGGGAGGGTGCTCTGCTCCAGGGCCGCCTGCCGCCCCCGCTGCCGCCGCCCCCCCAGCGGCGTCGGGGATGCCGCCGACGCCTTCAGCCCCAGTGGGGGCGTCGTCGCCGCCTGGGCCCTCTCCGAGCAACCCGCCGCCGCAGCCCTCCTCCCCGCCGTCACTGGACCCGCCGTCATCCCCGCCGCCTTCACCTGGGAGACCTGGCGCATCGCTGCCGCCTCCGCCCTCGGGCGTGTCTGGGTCGGCACCGACGAGCTCCGCGTGTATGATCTCTTCCTGGGGCGATCGGGCGGGGGGGGGGGCATGATGCTGCGGCCGTGCACGTTGCTGTCGTCGTCGTCGTCGTCGTCGTCGTCGTCGTCGTCGTCGTCGTCGTCGCCGCCGCCGCCGCCGTCGTCGTCGTCGTCGTCGTCGTCGTCGCCGTCGTCGTCGTCGTCGTAGTCGACGCAGTCGCCATCTACATCGCCATCGCCATCGTCGCCGCCGCCCCCGCCCTCATCAGGGGGATGTGATGAAGATAACGAAACTGTTTCTGACGAGGGTGGGGCGGGTGAGGGCCCAGACGGGGGGGGGGGAAGAACGATGGAGCGCAGGCAAGAACGAACTGCCCAGATTGCCCCCATCTCCTGGAGGTCGTCTGGGATCAGCATCTCCGCTGGATCCCCTGGGTCCTCAAGCGGGCCCTCTCCATCCTCAGGGCCTGCCTCGTCGCCAGAATCGTCGAATACGTCTGCATGATCACCCCCACCACTGCCCCCGCCGTCTGGCGATCTATCGGAATCGTCGGGGTCCGCGTCCACGATGGGCTCTGGAGGGGCGCCCCTGCCCGCCCCGCGACCACCTGGGCCCCTGGCGGGTCCACCACGTGCTCCGCCTCTTCCCCGAGCAGCCCGCCCCCTCCCCCTTCCCCTGCCAGCCCCGCCTGCTGGCTTCGGATGATGGGGGCGCCTGGGCGGCGGCCATACCTGCATCTCCGACTCAACTGGGATGGCGCGCTGACACTTAAGCACGAAGTCCCAGCGTGGCAGATGAACAGAGGCCTCAGATAATTTATAGAACATCAGCTTCCAAGTGTAATTGTCGATGTCCAAGTGGGCGAAAGCCTCGAAGTCAACCAGGTACTCGCAACTCGCCTGCGGGCGGGCTCTCGGGACCAGGCTCCCCTCTCACCCCATCCGACCCGATCCCCCCGCTCTTCCCCACATCCCCCCGTTCCCGCCGCTCCCCTCATTTCCTCCTCCCCCCGTGGCCTCCAAGATAACCGCGGCCGTGTCAAGTAAACCATTTCGGTCGTCCTCGAAAGCGAAACCCATCACCTGCACGACGGGGCTACACGGAGAAAGAAGAATGTCCGATATATGCCACCATGTGTAAATACTGTCCAAGTCTGCAATGTCTGGGTCGTCATCAGCAAGCCCCGCGAGGGCCGAGTTGACGGGCGTGCCCTTGAGGCGCATCACGATGAACCCATTGACCAGCATGTCTCTCCATCTGCTGCGCCTCGGCGCGAGCTCCTTGATCGACGCCAGCACGGAGTTGCGGAACCTCTGAACTTTGCGGCCAGCCTCGCAGCACACACAAAACCCATACTTATAGCATGTAGATTCGCCTGCGCCACTGCATGTAGGCTCGCGCCAATCCTCTTGAAACACTGGCCTGTGGCGAGCTGCCCAGTAGGAGTCCAGGGCGCCCCCCCAACCGCCCGACGCCGTGGGGGCAGTAGCAAGCATCCTCGCAACAGAAACCGCACAACGGTCAGCCTCGCAGAAGTGGTCGCAACAGCTGGGCTCCAACCCAGACGCATCCAAGACTGGCTTTGCCACGAGGTGCCCAGCCCAAGGGCCCAGCGACTGAATGTGCGAGACCACCTCTCGGCGCAGCTCGGCTGATTTAGTCCTGACGAACTCACGGATCACCATGGCGCCTTGCTCCTCGCGAAACTCGCGCCGCTGGCGATCCACCCTGTTGACGGCGGCCACCAGCGCCATCATGTGGTCAACCCGCTCGTCCGTATGGCTCTGCAGCACCACGGCGGCAGGCGCAGGGGCCGAAGACAAGGCAGTGAGATCTGTTAGAGGGTGTCGTCGGTTGAACGCGATGGCCTCATGGCGAAGCGCCTGGATGCGCTTCTCCTTCTGCGATGGCCCGAATGCGGGCTGACCTGCTCTGTGCAAGACTGTTGCGGCACGCCCGTCCATAATGTTTTGCTGTCGCTCTTCATCGGTCCGTTCTCGGTAGTTGAGCGCCATCGTGTGGAAGTCAGTGACGCCCTTGCGAAGCTGGCTGCTGACGTACGCCCTCCATTCGCCACCGCCACCCCGCCGCTGCTTCTTGGTAGCGTTGCTGGACGGGTCTTCGTCGGGGTCGTCTGGGCCCTGGTTGAAATCCTCGTAGTAATGGTCCGCTGCTTCGGCGTCCAGCCACTCGAGCAGCTCAGAGCTCCTAGTCTTTAGCCTGTGGGCGAAGGCCTGGGCATTCAAATCCTGCACATCTGGCCTGTTAGTTTGAGAACCCCTGCGAACGAGAAATCGCCTCACCCATGAATGCCAACACTCGATCTCCGCGGTGTCCGTGTAGCCCATCATCATGAGAAGCGTCAAGAACGCTTTAAGTTCTTGCGAACCCAAGTCGAACTTGCCCAGAACCTGCTTCGTGAAAGGGTCCAGCAAACATTCGGGCAGCCTCTTCACCTGTCCCGCGACCGCGGGGTAGTTCACAATGAGGAACAACAAGAAAGGAGGCCTCCTGTGCACGGAGGTCAATGTCCTGTGGTACTCCGCAGCAGCCTTGCTCGCCAACCTGAACCCCAGACACCTCCAGTACTCAGTGATGCAGTGATCGGGCATCGCCGTCCAGAAGAACCCCTCGGTTGTCATCAGTTGATGGTGGCAATCGGCGAAGTGCGCATCTAGCTCGCCCCTGGCTGATATGAGGATGCGGAAATCTCGCTTGCCGTGCGCTGCCCCGCCACTGGCAGCAGCTATATTCTGCTCCCTCTCCCAAGCGTCTGAAGCGATATACAGCTGCCGCCGCAATATCATCATAGTAGGTTCCATTACCAGCCTGATAATGATAAGGTCGCTGGTGGGCTCGCCATTCATCCAGCGCAAAGCCATCCTGCGGTTCTTAGCGTTGACAACGGCAAATGGGTCGGCGTCCTTTGGGGATGCTGCGGGCGGCGCCGCGCCATCGCCTCCTGGGATATCACCATCGCCCCCTTCAGGTCCAGCTTCGGCGGGCGCGGCAAGACCAGCTGCGGGGTCAAAGTCGTCGGCGATGGCCAGAGCGCCTGCCGCCTGCGAGGATCGGCTCGGGTGGTCGCGATGGCCGATCTCCAGGCTGCCGTTGTAGCCAGCTTGCCGCAGCCACCGCTTGTATACTCTAACCAAGAGCCCGTGGCAACATTGCAAAAGGCCGAGCTGGTTCACGGCCTTGTCGTTGTTGGTCCAGCGTTTTCGGTTGAAGATCATAAAAGTGTTCTGAGCGAGGCACAACATGAGACCTTTCGCGACGAGGCCTGCAACTTGTTCTTCGTTGTAGTCAACGCCCTCCCGCAGATACACCTCGACGCAGTCTGTGCGAGTCCAGTCGCCGTTGGGCAGGCACTGCAGGATGCACTGAAGCCTCCTCTGGCGCTTGGCCTCGTTCCCAGCGAATAAGCGCAGGCACATCTGGCGATGCCTGGCCGCCTCGGGCGGACACTGGCCTCGCTTGATGTCGATGGTGGACGTCACCTCGTTGAGTAGACACTGTCTGAATAACCTCATCCACCCGCCCAGCCGTAGACTTAAAGCCGTTCGGATGCAGCCTGATACGCACCAATCCGCCAACAACAAACCCTTCGCCTGGGAGCTCGTCGACTTGTGAACTTCACATCCGAGGTGTAAGCGAGTCCAGCCAGGCCGCTCAGCTTGAATCAAGCGCTCGGCTACAAACTGGGCTGCGTAGCGGTCGCTGCAAATCAGCCGAACACCGCACTTCGCCACATTGAACGGCATGCACCGAACGAAACTGGACAGCTTCAGGGCCTGCGCGATGATCTCTGCAGTTGTGCGTTGCAACACATTTGGCACGCCAACGCAATGGCTCCGAACGCAGATGAACTTCTTATGACCTGACCCTGGCTGACGAACTGCGAAAAGGACTCCATACGAATGCTCCGTCTGGAACAGTTTGGCTGGGACGGCCTCCTTGAAAACTGCAAGCTTTGCGATTCTATCCAAGGCTCGGTTGACGTGGTCCTGAAACTCTGGGACGCCGCTGTCCTGCCTCACCGTGAGCAAGTTAGTCGCCTCGTCGTACCGCACGCCCTCAACGATGGCCACCAGCTCCACGTCAGCTGATCCAGCTGGGCGGCCGAGGAAGCCCTGGGGTGCGCGCGGGCTGTCGGGACTGCATGCTCTCTCCACCCCAACCCTCACATGCCCCATGCCCGCTGCCCCCGTCCACCCCTCCCGCACCCGACCAGGGATATCGGCGGCGAAAGGCTGGCATGCGGCGGCAGGTCGGCACCGCCCCGACGATCCCACCCCAATGATTCCCACCCCCGCCCACCTGAAACGCCACTTGGCGATTCCGCTCAACAAGTTCCCCTGATGATGCAATCCTCCGCCGCTGCAATGCAACCCACTTGCCATCTTTCCCGTAGCGGTCGCCATCGTCCTGGAAAGACCTGCCGACCGCACTCCTGTCCCCATGTGCCAAGAAGTCACGAGCAACCCTGAGCAAGGCCGCGTTCGCAAGCGGGGTCCCAGGTGACAAGAAAGGGAACTGCCTGACGGTAGAGTGCACGAGCGCCCCCATATCGCAAGTTGGAACGGGCAAGAGCGGCTCCCTCGGACACACCACGATCGCATGCGGGACCACGGGAAGTTTTGGAGGCGGCGCCTTGGGGGGCTTGCGGCGGCGAGCTGGAACGACAACAGCAGGCGCATCATCGACGGCGGCCTCGTCATCTGAGCTCGGGCCCGCGTCCGCATCCAGAACCTGCCTCAAAAGCGACGGCCGCCCCCGCTTCCTCTTGGGAGGCATGCGGGCCGCGCGAAAACACGTGAGGCCATCGCCGAAAACCCTCCTCAGAGCTCGAGCAAGACTGGCTCAAGAAACATTGCCAACGTTGTCAAATGTCTGCATCCGCAGTGCTTCGATTACCGAATGTGTGATCCCGAGGATGCGTCTGCGCCCGTCGCATCTGCCCCACCCCGCCGATCCCCCTCGGTGCGGCGCCACAATCGCCCATTCGAGCTGCGCCCAGCCATGGCGACGGGATATATTCAGGCGGAAAGAAAAACATAACATCACCCAGCAACCAATCGTAGATGCACGCAGAACTGTCAGAACATGACCCCATCCTTTCTCACCCCGCCAAGATACCCCGCCACCCTCCCCTCCGATGCCAGCCTTTGTAAATACATGCGCCATCCCTGCCAATACGTAGTGCTTTCCTCCTTCCCACCTCCTCCCTCTTACCTGATCCACCCCGCCTGTGCCGACCATCCCAATGAACGAGCCACAAGCGCGATACAGGCCACGAGGAAGGCGATTTCCTGTGGGGGCTTCACCTCAGAAAAACACCAACGAATAGAATGCACACTAGATCTTTCGTCGACCTAGAGGGAACACGTCGGATGCACGCGAGATTATTCGTGAGAAAGCTGTCGCTGCAGACTACTTCGGCGAAACCACCGCGGAGTACATTGCACACTACTTACGGAGTAAAATATTCGATATGTGAATGTGGCTCCTGTAGAGGGACGGGAAAGTATAACGCTAGCAGACGAGAGCCTCGAATCTGCGTCACTGAGGCGGCGAAAAGACGGATCCGCGCGTCAATCGCAGAAATGGCAGGATTGCCAGCCAGGGCGGCGAAAACGGAATCAACGCGGGGACGCGTCAAGACTGCGTCGGCCACGTCCCTGGCGCCAGGGCGGCGAAAAGCTGGTTCGGCGCGAGCGGGAACAACGTCATGAGCGGAACGCATCAAAACTGCATCGGTTGAACCCCATACACATAGGGCGGGAAAATCGCGAACGTCACAACCTCAGGTCCACGCAGGCGGAGCGCGGGGCCGGGCCCAGACCGGGGGCCTGGGGACGCGACGGACCGGGCGAACGACGGGGCGTCGGGCTGGGCGCGGGGCGAGGCGCAGTGCTCAGCGACGCGCTGGGTGCAGGGCGAGGCTTTGTATGGCGGGCCCGTTCGCTGCCACTGCTTTCAACCTTCTCGCTCGCTGACTTCCGTCCGCACTGTGGCTGATCGCGCAGAGCTCCCATGGTGATGCTGGCGTTTCGCTGTGCGGCCGCCACTGCTGTCCTTTCGCGCGGGCGTTGATCATGCCACTGCATCTAGCCCCGTGCTGGCACCCGCGGACCTCCGCACTGTAGATGATCGCGTTGAGCTCAGCCTGGCCAGCATCGCTGAAGCCGGCGCTGCAGCTGATAGCGAGAAAGCCGCAGTCGCCGATCCCTGCGCTGTAACAAATCGCGTCGGGTATCGCCTCCGACGCCACGTGCTGCGCGACATGCGTGGGGCTGGGCAGCTTCTCGGTCTCCGCCGCGCGCTCGGCCTCCAGCCTGACCAAGCGATCGACCTCCGACAAGCAACGGGCCCGCGCCAGGCGCACGGACTCCACTCCAGCGTATTACTCGGCCACCGACGCGCGCTCGGCTTCCGGCCTGGCCCGCTCGGCTTCCGGCCAGTCGTCCAGCCTCCGCCACGCACTCGGCCTCCAGGCCAAACAGCGTGCTCCGCCGTCGCCGCACGCTCGGCATCCAGCGCGGGGAAGCGCGCGGCCGCGGCCGCAACTCACCTGGCGACCGCGCGGCAGCCACACGGGCGAGGGCGGCGGCTGCTGACCAGAACCCAGCAGCGGCCGTTGCCACGGCAGCGGCGGCCGCGGCGCAGGCGGCAACCGCGGCGGACACCGCGCCCGAACGCGGGGCAGCCCCCAGCGCCAGCGGCGCCAGCGACAGCGGCACCAGCTCCACCAGCAGCACCCGCAGCACTCGCGGCGCGGGGGGCGCGCGCGGCAACCACGGCGCCGGAAACGCCTGCGGCAATGGCAGCGCCAGCGGCCCCAGCGGCGCCCGCGGCGCCTGCAGCAGCTGCTGCGCCCTCGGGCCAGGCACCAACGGCGGCCGCGGCGCGTCCCGCGGCGACCGCGGCGCGGGCGGCGCCCACAGTGCGTGCGGCGCTGGCGGCGCACGCAGCACACGCGGCGAAAGCGAGGCCAGGAGGGCCACGTCTCTGGCGACGCCAGCGCAGCGGCGCCAGAACCATGGGCGACGGCCGCGGCGCCGGCGGCACGGGCGGCGACCAACAGCTAGCGCCGCCGCCGCGCTGTGGCGCTCCTCGTGGGGTCGAGGGGGATGGGGACCGGGAGGGAGGAGAGGGGCTCTGTCCCAACACCCTCCGGGCGAACCGGAGGCGGGTGGCCGCCTCCGGCCCCGCGGCGCGCCGCTGCGGCTCTCTCGAGCCAGGGCAGCTTGAGCCGAAGGCTACGGAACTAACCCTTCCACACAAGCTGATTAGGACAAAACCGCGACCTTGAGGAATAAATTCCCCCAGCCTTCAGGCGACCGCCGCTCGTACAAGGCTTGGTCAAATTTTCAGAAATACATTTGGCTGCTGCCTGGACTGCGCGGGTGCGCGGGACTGATTGCTGCATGGAGAGCGGGAGGAGAGATGTACAGAATTATCCCAGTGCGACCCTACCTAGGAGTTGGAGCCCCTAGGAAAGCAGCTTTAGCAGTAACAGTAAAACTAAGCTAAAGCTAAGCTAAAGCTAAGCTAAAGCTAAGCTAAAGCTAAGCTAAAGCTAAGCTATAGCTAAGCCACAGCTAAGCTAAAACTAAGTTCAAGCTAAACTCAAGCTAAACTGACGCTGAGGTACAGCTAAGCTAAAGTTGAGCTAAAGCTAAGCTATACCGAAGCTAAAGCTAAAGCTAATATACAGCTAAGCTAACGTTAAGCTAAAGCTAAGCTAACGCTAAGCTAAAGCTAAGCTAAAGCTAAGCTAAAGTTAAGCTAAAGCTAAAGCTAAAGTCAACGCTAAAACTGAAGCTCCCAAGGGACGGGGGGAACCGCGGGGCGGGGACCGGGGGAACCGCCCGGGGCGTGTAGCACTGCCCGGCCCCTTTAAGCTAAGAGAGTAAGAACCCTCTAGGCAGAGCCTACGTAGGGAAAAAGCCTGAGCACAAAATTATCCCAGTGCGACCCTACCTAGGAGTTGGAACCCCTAGGAAAGCAGCATTAGTAGTAACAGTAACGCTAAGCTAAAGCTAAGCTAAAGCTAAGCTAAAGCTAAGCTAAAGCTAAGCTAAAGCTAAGCTAAGGCTAAGCTAAAGCTAAGCTAAAAGCTAAAGCTAAGCTAAAGCTAAGCTAAGCTAAGCTAGCTAAGCTAAAGCTAAGCTAAGCTAAGCTAAAGCTAAGCTAAAGCTAAGCTAAAGCTAAGCTAAAGCTAAGCTAAGCTAAAGCTAAGCTAAAGCTAAGCTAAAGCTAAGCTAAAGCTAAGCTAAAGCTAAGCTAAGCTAAAGCTAAGCTAAAGCTAAGCTAAAGCTAAGCTAAAGCTAAGCTAAGCTAAGCTAAAAGCTAAGCTAAGCTAAAGCTAAGCTACAGCTAAGCTAAAGCTAAGCTAAAGCTAAGCTAAAGCTAAAGCTAAAGCTAAAGCTCCCAGGGGACTGGGGGGAACCGCTCCCAGGGGACCGGGGGAACCGCCCGGGGCGTGTAGCACTGCCCGGCCCCTTCAAGCTAAGAGAGTAAGAACCCTTCTAGGCGGAGCCTAGGTAGGGAACTAGCCAGTAATGCGCGGGGTTGAGGTCGATAATGAGAACATTGCGCCGTAGAGAGGACATCCGAAACATTGAAAACGAATACGCGTACCCAACATATCTTCAAATTCTGCCCCCGCAACAATAGAAGAAACTACAACGCCCAGCGCATGACCGACTGAGATCGAATGCTCTCGGGAGGAGTGGCTGGCCGAGAAAGACCCCTTAACACTAAGGACGGATGGGACGAAGTTGCACTCAGTGGCGACCCGAGCAGCCAGGCACCTGTAGGTATGGGCGGTGGTCGCACGCTCGGGTCATCACACACCGAATGTTGAACCCGACGCCGGGGAAACGTGAGAACACGTCAAATCGACAGAAGTCAGGACACGGAGGAGGACGAGAAACAGAGGAAGGCGAGGGGGAAATTGGGAGAAAACATTCCAGAATGCGGCAGTAGGTTGGGACTGGGGCCCGCGCAGTGAGAGCGCACACTCCGCATCCCATCCCAATAATCCTGGGGCGGATTGCGCGCGCACGCTCGAAAGCCCCCCCCCGCTCCCCATATCATTTCCTCTCCTGGACCCTCGCCCGTCTCCCCCGACCCCTCCCCATCTCTCACCATCCCCTCCCTCGCGAGCCTTGAGCCCAGGATGTAGAGGAGGCGCTGCTCCCCGCCCGCTCGTCTTGGTTGCCTCGCTTGCCGCGCCTGTCCGGCATCGAGCCGTCACTCTTTGATACGTAGCGCCTGGCGGCGGCACCGGCCCCACTTTCTCCTCCTCACCTTGCCCGGGGGAGGTGGCTGAAATGGAGGAAGGAAAGAGAAAGAGCCGAGCGTCCCCAAGAAGGCCCCATCCATCATCACCGAAGAGCTCAAGCGTGGTCCCGACAGAATGCATCAACGCAGGCGTGCGGCGAGATCCCCCGCACTGCGTGGGCGGTCAGCTGCGAGAGGTGCAGCACGTGCAGCACGGAAGAGATCGGCCGCCTCAGAGTGCAAGGGCACCCGTCTCCCATCCGCGCAATCATGCAGATTCTCCAAACAGTGCTTGCACTGGGGTTCTTATTTGGCTTAAGCATCTCTGCGCGAGTGGCGGGTTTTGATGGCGGTGCCGCCCGTCGCAGCCGTCGCCGTCGCCGTCGCCGTCGCCGCCGCTCGGGGCGAGTGACGGCTTTTGCGGGCGGTGCCGCCCGTCGCCGCCGTCGCCGTCGCAGTCGTCGTCGACGCCGCTCGGAGCGAGTGGCGGTTTTTGCGGGCGGTGCCGCCCGTCGCCGCCGTCGCCGTCGCATAGGTTCTTCTTTCTAAAAAACTAGACTCTACCCCCCCCCCGGCGTTATCGGTCCCCCTTTCGGATATGTAAATCATACATGAGTATGACCACATGTCCATCCTGAATATGAATTTACACTATCCCAGGGGGGCCGGTATCGCTCCCCCTGGTGTTCCCTTGTAAAAAACAATGCGCGCGGACATCTTTTGTTCTTACATAAGACTTTTTCGCGAATCCCTTCCAAAAAAAAGACGATGTGCACACGCGCGCGTCGTCGCGCGCGCATGCCGAAATCCTTCAAAAACCTTCGGTGCCGGAAGGATTTCTCAATCGAGCTTCCAAAAAACATATAAAAATACATGGTTTCGCAACACTGATTTGCTAAAAGAGCTTGCGCGCGAGCTCTTGCGAAATCTTAAGAAAACCATTGCTTTTTTCAAGATTTTGACAAAATGCTACCAAACGGGCTTCGCGCGCGCGCATGTCGAAATCTGTCGAACGCCCTTGCGCGTGTGCCGTCGCGAATCCTCTGCAAAAGATGGGACGAAGTGCAGACGCGCGCGTCTTCGCGCGCGTATGCCGGAATCCTTCAAAACCCATTGGCTTCGAAAGGACTTCAACATCGTGTGTCCAAGAAAACCTACAAAAACACAAGGTTTCGCAACACGGACTCTCAACAAAAGCGTGCGCGAGCGCTCTTGCGTCGTCGTCGTCGTTGTCGTCGCCATCCTCCCTCCTCCCTCCTCCCGCGCCATCGTCGCCTACGTCGTCCTGTCTTTCCTCGTGTTCGTCGTCGTCGTCCTCTTTGGCGTCATGGTCGTTTCCGTCGTCGTTGTCGCCGTGGTCGTCCTTCCTCCTCCTCCCTCGTCGTCGTCGTCGTCCGACGTCGGCGTCTCGTCGTCGTCCCCCCTATTTCGTCGCAGTCGTCGTCGTCGTCGTCGTCGTCGTCGTCGTCGTCGTTGTCGTCGTAGTCGTCTTCCCTCCTCCCTCGTCGTTGTCGTCGTCGGCGTCGCCGTCCTTCCTCCTTCTTCGTCGTTCGCGTCGTCGCCGTCCTCCCTCCTCCCTCGTCGTTGTCGTCGATGTCGTCGTTGTCGCCGTCGTCGTCCTCCCTCCTCCCTCGTCGTCGTCGTCGTTGGCGACGTCGTCGTCTTCGTCGTCGTCGGCGTCGGCGTCGTTGTCGTCGTCGAAGTCGTCGGATACGTCGTCGGTGTCGTCCTCCCTCGTCGTTGTCGTCGATGTCGTCGTTGTCGGCGTCGTCGTCCTCCCTCATCCCTCGTCGTCGTCGTCGTTGGCGACGTCGTCGTCGTCTTCGTCGTCGTCGGCGTCGGCGTCATCGTCGTCGTCGTCGATGTCGGCGTCGTCGTCGTCGCCGCCGTCGTCGTCGTCGTCGTCGGCCTTCTTGCTTCTCCGGCCTTCTTGGGGCGCTCTTGAGGCGCCCCCGAGGGCTCCAAGACGACCCCGTCGCCATCGTCGTCCTCCCTCCTCCCTCGTCGTCGTCTTCGTTGGCAACGTCGTCGTCGTCTTCGTCGTCGGCGTCGGCGCCGGCGCCGTCGTCGTCGGTGTCGTCGTCGTTGTCGTCGTCGTCGTCGTTGTCGTCGTCGTCGTCGGAGACGTCGTCGGTGTCGTCGTAGTCATTGTCGTCGGTGTCCTCGTAGTCGGTCTTGAGAGGTTTTGCAAATCAAGTTGCGGTTGGGTGGGTGGGATGTTTGCAAGAGCATGGGTTGTGTCAAATCGTATGTAAAAACAAATTGCATCACATAGATTGCAACACGTAGAGTCTCCGTTATTATTATTATTATTATTATTATATATATGACTATGAATATATATACATACATACATATATATATATATATTAAAAAACTCTACCCCCCCGGCGTTATCGCCCCCCCTTTCGGGTATGTAAATCACATATGATTATGACCACATGTCCATCCGAAATATGAATTTACACTATCCCAGGGGGGCCGGTATCGGCCCCCTGATGTTCCCTTGTAAAAAGAAAACCAAAAAAATACGCGGGGACATCTTTTGTTCTAACATAACACTTGTTCACGAGTCCCTTGCGAAAAAATATGACGAAGTGCACGCGCGCGCGTCGGTGCCGGAAGGATTTCGCAATCGAGTTTCCAAAAGACATACAAAAACACAGGGGTTCGCAACACTGATTTGCTAAAAAAACTTACGCGCGAGCTCTTGCGAAATCTTAAGAAAACCATGGGTTTTCAAGATTTTGACAAAATGCTACCAAACGGGCTTCGCGCGCGCGCATGTCGAAATCTGTCGAACGCCCTTGCGCGTGTGCCGTCGCGAATCCTCTGCAAAAAGATGGGACGAAGTGCAGACGCGCGCGTCTTCGCGCGCGTATGCCGGAATCCTTCAAAACCCATCGGCTTCGGAAGGATGTCAACATCGTGTGTCCAAAAGACCTACAAAAACACAAGGTTTCGCAACACGGATTTTCAACAAAAGCGTGCGCGCGCGCTCTTGCGTCGTCGTCGTCGTCGCCGTCCTCCCTCCTCCCGCGTCGTCGTCGTCGTCGCCTACGTCGTCCTCTGTTTTTCCTCGTGTTCGTCGTCGTCGTCCACCTTGGCGTCGTGGTCGTTTCGGTCATCGTTGTCGCCGTGGTCGTCCTTCCTCCTCCTCCGTCGTCGCCGTCGTCGTCGCCGCCGTCGTCGTCGTCGTCGTCCTCCTATTTCGTCGCCGTCGTCGTCGTCGTTATCGTCGTCGTCGTCTTCACTCCTCCCTCGTCGTTGTCGTCGTCGGCGTCGCCGTCCTTCCTCCTTCTTCGTCGTTCGCGTCGTCGCCGTCCTCCCTCGTCGTTGTCGTCGTTGTCGTCGTTGTCGCCGTCGTCGTCCTCCCTCCTCCCCCGTCGTCCCGTCGTCTTCGTTGGCGACGTCGTCGTCGTCGTTGTCGTCGGCGTCGGCGTCGTCGTCTTCGTCGTCGTCGACGTCGGCGTCGTCGTCGCCGCCGTCGTCGTCGTCGTCGTCGTCGTCGTCGTCGACGTCGTTGACGTCGTCGTTGTCGTCGTCGTCGGTGTCGTCGTTGTCGTCGTCGTCGGCGTCGTCATCGTCGTCGTCGTTGTCATCGTCGTCGTCGTCGTCGTGGTCGTCGGTGTCGTCGTCGTCGTCGTCGTTGCCGGCGTCGTCGAAGTCGTTGGAGACGTCGTCGGTGTCGTCGTAGTCGTTGTCGGCGGCGTCGTCGTCGTCGTTGTCACTGTCATCGTCGGCGTCGCTGTCGTCGCCAAGTGCTGGTACCCACCGTCACGGTCTTAACAGATTTTGCAAACCAAGTTGCGGGTGAGTGGGTGGGATGCTTGCGCGAGCAGTGGAGTGGACAACTCACTGCGAACAGAAATTAATTCTCCTTTCTAAAAAGAGAATAGACTCTACCCCCCCCAGACTTATCGCCTCCCCCTGGGATAGTACGATTTCATATATATATATATATATATATATATATATATATATATATATATATATATTCCGCACACTCGCCCATCCTAAATATGAAATGATACCATCCCAGCCAGGCCGGGTTCCCCCCCCGGAGGCTCCCTTGTAAAAAAACACTATGCGGTGACATTTGTTGTTCTAACATAACACTTTTTCGCGAATCCCTTGCAACAAATGGGACGAAGTGCACACGCGCGCGTCGTCGCGCGCGCATGTCGAAATCCTTCAAAAACCTTCGGTGCCGGAAGGATTTCGCAATCGAGCTTCCAAAACAAATCATACAAAAACACATGGTTTCGCAACACTGATTTGCTAAAAAAGCTTCCGCGCGAGCTCTTGCGAAATCTTAAGAAGACCATAAGTTTTTTAAAGCTTTTCACAAAATGCTACAAAACGGGCTTCGCGCGCGAGCATGTCGAAATCAGTCGAACGCTCTTGCGCGTGTGCCGTCGCGAGAATCCTCTGCAAAAAATGGGACGAAGTGCAGACGCGCGCGTCGTCGCGCGCGTATGCCGAAACCCTTCAAAACCCATCGGTTTCGGAAGGATTTCAAAATCGTGCGTCCAAAAAACCTACAACAACCGAAGGTTTCGCAACACGGACTCTCAACAAAAGCGTTCGCGAGCGCTCTTGCGTCGTCGTCGTCGTCGTCGTCGCCGTCCTCCCTCCTCCCGCGTCGTCGTCGTCGTCGTCGCCTACGTCGTCCTCTGTCTTTTCTCGTGTTCGTCGTCGTCGTCCTCTTTGGCGTCGTGGTCGTTTCAGTCGTCGTTGTCGCCGTGGTCGTCCTTCCTCCTCCTCCCACGTCGTCGTCGTCGTCCGTCGTCGGCGTCTCGTCGTCGTCCCTCCAATTTCGTCGCCGTCGTCATCGTCGTTGTCGTCGTCGTCTTCCCTCCTCCCTCGTCGTTGTCGTCGTCGGCGTCGCCGTCCTTCCTCCTTCGTCGTCGTTCGCGTCGTCGCCGTCCTCCCTCCTCCCTCGTCGTTGTCGTCGCGTCGTCGTTGTCGCCGTCGTCGTCCTTCCTCCTCCCTCGTCGTCGCCTTCGTTGGCGTCGTCGTCGTCTTCGTCGTCGTCGGCGTCGGCGTCGTTGTCGTCGTCGAAGTCGTCGGATCGTCGACGTTCGGTGTCGTCCGTCGTCGTCGTTGTCGTCCTAGTCGTTGTCGTCGGTAGTCGGTCTTAACAGGTTTTGCAAATCAAGTTGCGGGTGGGTGGGTGGGATGTTTGCGCGAGCAGTGGAGATGACGACTTCAAGTTCAGCAGAGTGGACTGCACCACATTGATTGCGCCGCATAGATTGCATTACATAGGTTGCACCGCGTAGATTGCATCGCATACATTGCACCGCATAGGTTGCATTACATAGGTTCCATCGCATACATTGCGCCACATAGATTGCA
Source organism: Prorocentrum cordatum (assembly GCA_963575745.1). NCBI lineage: Eukaryota > Dinophyceae > Prorocentrales > Prorocentraceae > Prorocentrum > Prorocentrum cordatum. Next base: position 788,665 of record CAUYUJ010018416.1, read on the forward strand.
CCGCACAGGCTGCAAGAACCTACTGTTTGGGGCCCACGCTGGCGAAAATGTATGTTTGAAGAGGCGATGTGGGGGATGAAAGGCTGTGAGGAAGCGGAGCCTGGGGATAAGGTAGGGACAAAGATTCAACATGTCGAACATCGACGATGGCAGCGAATCGCCAGCGGCCAGGGCCACACCGGAAAGGAATACAGGGCACCTCGCGTAGTGGGCGAGAGGAATCTGGGCCATCACAACCCAGGGTGCGTCGGGGGCGGGGGACGCGAAGGTGAACGTTGCGGCCCCCCCGCCCAATTGCGAACTGCCGCCATCCTCCACGAGGGTGGGGAGATAGCGGCTGAGCGCTGACCATCTCACGAACCTTCCACGCAGTACACGGGTTGTAGCTCTGCCTGCTACCTCTCCCACATTGACAACGCGAAGGCGGCGCACTCAGAGAGGTTCAAAGCAGGAGCGATACCGCGCAGCAGAGCTCTGTAGGTCTTGAGGCGAGGGCGCTAGTACGATGCCGAGGAAGAGGAAGGGGAACAATGATGATGATGATGATGATGATGATGATGATGATGATGATGATGATGATGATGATGATGATGATGACGATGATGATGAGGAAGAGGAGGAGGAGGAGGAGGAGGAGGAGGAGGAGAGGAGAGGAGGACGCGTGGACGCTTGCTGTGCTACCTCAGATGTCGGATCGAATACCTGCCCAAAGCCAAAGCTCCTGCTGAGTGGAAACAGTTAACGGGGCTAGGCTGGGGGGCGCGCGTGCCGCGCGCGCGACGCAGCACGCGCGCGCAGGTGGCGAAGGGGGCGGATGATGAGAAGAAAGGGGAGGAGCTGTGGAGGAAGCAAGGGGCGGATGGGCAGGAACAGCAGGAGGACGATGGGGAAGAGAAGGAAAAAAAATGGCGAGGCTGAACAGGGATCAGAGGAGGAGGCGCCAGGGCAGCAGCTCTAGGAGCGAGCGCAAAAGAAACAAATTCTGACCTGCATCCATGCGAGCCAGTGCCGCCGCGTGGCGCGGTAGAAACCTGCATGGATGCGGGTCTGTGGCCTTCTGTGTTCGCTCACCGCTTGCACCTGGAACCCGCTGATTCCATTCCGTTTTATCGTGGGCCGCCGCTTGGTCGAACATTTGGCTGGAGGCCTGTGCTTCTTCTCGATCGCTTGCCTGCAAGCCCCGCCTGCAGGCCCTCCTGGACTCTTCGGCGCGCGACTGCGGGTGCACTGCGGCCTGGGCCTCTTGGGGCCATTGAAGACGCGATCGAAGGCAGGCGCGCGCGACGCGGAGTGCCCGGCAAGCATGTTCTGCAAGACGCCACTCGCACCAACGAGTACTGCATAACACCCTGCTGAAGGTATTTTTTTCACGCGTTGCCATTTAAAGCGTTTCCTCGCTGTGCTCCTCCAGGAAGTTCTTCAAATCCTAAAGCCAAGGCCCCCCTCGTTGTGTTCCTCGACGAATTTTCTTTACCTTTGGATTCGGCGCTTCTCCTCGTGGTGTTCCGCGGCGAGTTCCCGCAGTTCCTCGGTACCTGGCGCTTCAACTCTTCGCTCTGCCGTTTGTCCTCCCTCCGCCCGCCTGGCGCAGAGGCCTCAGGTGGCTGCCCCAGCCGTGGCGCGGCGCATACGCTTGTGGTCCGAAGGCGCTGGGCTTCCCTCGGGAAGGCGAAGTCCTCGGCACCCGCGCGCGCCAAAATTTCATGCTCCGCTGCCTCGTAGCTGCTCGACTCCGTTGTGATTATGTTGAACTGCTGCAGATCGTTCGCCGCCCGCGAGCCTCTTGGCTCGCACTTGATACAAGTCATCTTGAGGACGAAGATCTGAAAGCAGAGGTCGCCTTCAGCGCGCAGGACCACAGCGCGGGCGACGTCCGCGCGCATGGCAGGATAGCGGACTTGCTGGCGCATGCTCCGCCGCTGGGGGCACCGCGCGCGCGAGCGCATCCACCGCGGAAGTGGCCCAGCAGCGGTACTTGGCGCCCCTGTTGCGAGCGCGCCTCTTCCGAGCGCGGTGCGATTCTGCGAGCGCCGCGCCCCTGGCTTCCCGTCGCCGACGAGCCAATTTTTGGCGCGCGTGCACTGGGCTGCCCTCCCCGGCGTGCCTGAAGGGGGCCCTCGCGATCGCCTTCTGCTTCCAGGCAACCTCCGCGCCGCGGCCATGGCCGCGCTTGCGCGGACCACGGGGGTTCGGCCCCGCCGGGTCCTCTGCGCCGCTTGGGAACCGGCGCCCGCGGCGCGCCCGCGCTGCCCAGGCGGCGGCGCGCGCCTGTTGGAGATCGCGCTTTGGAATATGTGATTTTTGCTTTGGGCAAAACAAATGTTTGCAAGAACGCTTTCAAAGCCCCACTTCCAGACGGTTTCCAGTTTCAGCATCACCTTTCCTTGCCAGCCGCAGAGGTCAGCACGGCCTTGGGTCTGCTCCAAGACACGGCATGGCTGGGGAAGATTGTCGCTTCCGTCGGCCCCATGCGCGCGGGCAGCGCGTCGCCTGGCTCGGGGGCCGCGGCGGCGCGCGCGGCCGCGCCCTCGCGCGCGCGCCCAGCCGCCCCCGGGGCCGAGACAGCCACGTGCACCGGCGGCCTGGATCGCGGCGCCCGTCGCGACGGCGATGCCCATGCGCGCGGTCGCCGGGACAGACGGCCGGCGGTTCGCGCGTTCCCGAGGGGCCGCGAGGAACGCCGCGTGGAATCGGCGGCGCCAATGACGCACGAGCCCCGCGATTTCTGAGCTGGCCACGGCGGGGGGAGCCACGCGCAAGTAGACGGCAGCAGCTCGGAAAACACTTCCATGCGCCAGCAGCGCGTCGCGGGCGCTTTCAGCCGCCACCTTGCGCCCGCAAGTCCCACGCGCGAGCGGGGGCAGTCACTCCGGGGCAGCGCTGACGCAGCTGCAAGACACGGGGCGAATCCGCATCGAACCTCGCCCAAACACTACAGCACCACGATGTTAGAACAACTGGCCCAGGCCAAACTTTTCCAGCGCAGCCGCCCTGTGCGCCCAGTGAGGCCTCGCTCGCCCTGATCCTGGCCCTGCGCCTGGCCCTTCTCCGCGCCCTCCTCGCCCGCCTCTTCGCCCTCGTCGGGGCCATCGCCCTCGGCGGCGGCGGAGTCGTGGCCCGCGCCGCCCCTGGAACTCGAGTCAGGCTTGAAACTGTCGGGGCCTCGTCGTCGGACGCGCCAACGTCGCCGACGCCCTCGTCGCGCTTCAGCGGGCCCTCGGAGCCGCCGCCCTCGATCGCCATGGGGCCCCCGCTGGGCGGGCCTCCGTGGATCGCGCGCGGCGCGGGGGTCAACTTCCGAAAACAGCCGAGCATCGTCGTCGTCGTCGAAGCCTCTTTTCGACTTTTAGCAGCGCAACGTCTTCTTATCTTCTGAGCCGAAGTGCTCGCCTCGCTTGCGACGACCGAGTGAATCGCCAGCGCTACGCAGTTCACGGCGCTGAGGAGTGACTGGGTCGCCCGCTCGCCGTCGCGCAGCGCGCCCCCCCCCCCCCCCCCCCCGCAGCCCGCGAAGGCCGCGCGCGAGCGCGCGCTCCGAGCTGCCCGCGTCGAACTTCTGCGAGGCAAGGCACAGCTTCTTCTTGGTCGGCTTCAGCGCCGCGGCCCCGGCCCTCGGCGCGGAGACGACGCCCGCCTCGACGCAGGGGCCGCTTCCCCGCGCGCCGCGCTGCGGCCCCACGGAATGCCTGAGGAGGCAGGAGGCGCAGCGAGCCTTGCGTTCGAAAGTGGCGGCGCCTGCGCCGCCCCCCCGCGGCGACCCCCGCTGCCTCGGCTGGAGGCCTCGCGCCGAGCCGCCGCCTCGAGGGCAGGGCGCGCGCTCGAGGAGGCACGCGGCTGGGCGGCGGCGATGATGGCGACGCTGATGGCGATGGCGGCAACGCTAATGCATGCGCTGGCGACGGTGATTAACGATGGCGCGACTGGCACAACTGGCACAACCAACACAACTGCCCCCCACTGGCCGGACTGGCGCAGCTCGCACAGCTGACCCACCTGGCTTCACTGGCCCCCAAAGGCCGAACCAGCAGAACGGGCGCAACTGGCACCCGTAGCACAACTGAAACAACTGGCGCAAGTGGCACGACTGGCACGATTTTTCAGAACTGCCGCGGATCGCACAACTGACGCACCTGGGACACAAGTGGCACAACTCTGACACAGCCGGTACATCTGCCCGCAACTAGCCGAAGTAGCCAAACTGGCACAACTGGCACGACTGACCCCTGATGGCCGAACTGGCCGACTACGGGAAGGCGCTCAGAGCCCGCCGCGCCCTGCGGCTCACGCGCCTCGCCCGCGCCCCGCGGCGCAGGCGGCGCGGGCGCCTCAGCGACCTCCTGCCCCTCCTGCGTCTGTTCGGGCACGAGTTCATGAGGCCCCTGCTGCTGCGCCAGAGTCGCTTCCCTAGGCCCTAGTCAACGTGAAACACCTGGTGCTGTGCCACAACGCTTCCATTCCTGTTGTGTCGTTCAAGGTGGAGCGCCTGAGTGCTGCGGGGGGCGGTTCCCCTGGCCCAGGTGCCGCAGGCTGGACTGCAGCTGCCTCTGACGCGGGCTCCGCCGCCCCCTTCGGTTTCGGGCGGCCCGCTGCTGGCTTGGACGTCGGCTCGAAGGCCGCTGCTGCTGCCTCTGCGGTCTTCTGCCCGACGCCCGAAGCGCGCTGCTGCTCCTGAAACGTCGGCCACCGCATGGCGGGGCCCTCTCCTGCTGGGCCTGCCGGGCCTTGGAAGATCCCGTCGCCGAGCCCACGTCCATGCTCGTGGAATCCTGGGGGTGCGGGCGCCGCCGCCTGAGCGGTTGCGGCGACGCCGCCAGCTGCGCCGAGGCCGCGGCCGCCGCGGTTGCACCGGCCCCCGCCGCCCCCGCCCTGGCCGCCCGCGCCCTGGCTGCCAAACCCGCCGCCCCCGCCGCCACGGACGCCGCCCTCGCCGCCGCCCCAGCCGCCACTGCGACCGCCCCCGCCGCCATTCACTGCCCCAGCCACCAGCACCACCGCCCCAGCCGCCACTGCGACCGCCCCGGCCGCCACCGCCAGTCCCAGCCGCCGCTGCCACCGCCCATCCCGTCAGCGCCACCGCCCCCGCCGACGCCGTCGCCATTGTCGCGAAAGGGGCGCGCGCAGCTCACCATCATTCATTGATCGTTGTCAGGAATCTGGCCTGCCTCGTTTTCTACTCCTAGTTTTATTCTTATTATGAGTATTATTATTATCAGTATTATTATTATGACTATTAGTATTATTATTACTACTATTAGTATGAGTATTATTATTATTCCTATCATTATTAGTATGTTTATTATTATTCTTCTTCTCAGTATTACGATTGTTTTCTCATTGTTATTACTACAAGTAGTCACATTGCTATTACTAGTTTTTTCTGGTTGCTACTACCATTATTATTACCATTCATACTATGATTATTTGTCTTATTCTTCTTCTTCTTCCACGCGTTGGCCCAGCCCGTTCTCCCCGAATCTGCGTCTCGCACTTGAGCGGCCGCGCGTGTCGCAGCGTGATCGACCGCGAGCACCTGGAACCAATGGCCCTTGGGGAAGTGTCCGATCAGGCCGTCGCTCTCCGCCGCGCCGCCGTTCATCGTCTCGCTCGGTCGTTGGCGGTTGAGGGAGGTTTTCTATGTCGGATGTTTTTTTGGTTGCCCCACCATTGGTCGAATTCTGGAAATGGGCACGGGGCCAGCGGCGCGTAACGGCCATGCCCACGGCCCTGTGGATCACTCGGCCCCGCAAATTCTGCTCGGTTGGAAGCCTCGCCGAGAAGTTGCCCAGCGGTCGCCGGAGGGAATCGTGTCCAGGCGTTTGGGCCACGGTTGCATGGCGGAAGGGGGTGGACGGACAAATGAAGTGGAGCGGCGGCAGACGGGCGGGGGCTGTTGCGCGCACAGCACAAGGCAATCTGGGCGACCGCACCCACCAAACGCTTGTCCTCTCGATCTGTCAAACATGGTGTTTCCCTGGGGTACTGGGTCCTCGTTTTGAAGAGACAGCCCCCGTGTCTCCTCATTCCTCCTCCTCCTCCTCCTCCTCCTCCTCCTCCTCCTCCTCCTCCTCCTCCTCCTCCCCTTCCTCCCATCATGATCATCATCAGCATAAGCATCATCAACATCGTCATCACAAGCGTCATCATCATCATCATCATCATCATCATCATCATCATCATCATCATCATCATCATCATCATCATCATCATCATCATCATCATCATCATCATCATCATCATCATCATCGTCGTCATCATCATCATCATCATCATCCACGTCATCATGATCACGACAGGCATCATCTCTACTATCGTCGTCATCATCATCAGCATAATGAGCAGCAGCATCATCATCATCATCATCAGCATCATCATCAGCATCATCATCATCATCATCATCATCATCATCATCATCATCATCATCATCATCATCATCATTATCACCATCATCATCATCATCAGCATCAGCATCATCATCATCATCATCATCATCATCATCATCGTCATCATCACAATCACCGCTCACACGCTTCGTGGCCCCATAAGGGATCTTCACCCAAGGCCCTTGTGCCACCGTCCACATGCGTCCGCCACACCCACTTCAGCACACCCCTCACACGTTTCGTGGCCCCATAGCGAGCTCCACCGAAGGCCCCACTGCCACCGTCCACATGCGTCAGCCAGACCTATTTCGGCACACCACTCACACGTTCAATGGCCCCATACGGAGCTCCACCCAAGGCCCCAGCGCCACCGTCCACCTGCGCACTCCACACCAATTTTAGCACACCTCACACGTTTTCGGTGCCACGCAAGGAGCTCCACCGGAGGCCCCAGCGCCACCGGCTACATGCGACCGCAACACACATGTGGGCACAAGCCTCACAAGTTTCGTGGCCCCATAGGGAGCTCCACCGAAGGCCCCAGCGCCACCGTCCACATGCGTCCGCCACACCGATGTCAGCACACCCCTCACACGTTTCGTGGTCCCATAGGGTACTCCACCCAAAAGCCCCAGCGCCACCGTCCACATACGTCCGCCACACCCATGTGGGCACAAGCCTCGCAAGCTTCGTGGCCCCATACGGAGCTCCACCCAAAGCCCCAACGCCACCGTCCACATGCGTCCGCAACACCCATGTCGGCACACCCTCACACGTTTCGTGGCCCCTTAGGGAGCTCCACCCAAGGCCCCGCTGCCACCGTCCACATGCGACCGCCACAGCCATTTCGGGACACCGCTCACACGTTTCGTGGCCCCATAGGGAGCTCCACCGAAGGCCCCAGTGCCACCGTCCACATGCGTCCACCACACATATTTCGGCACACCCCTCACATGTTCAGTGGCCCTTTGGGAGCTCCACCCAAGGACCCAGTGGCACCGTCCACATGCGACCGCCACACCCATGTTGGCAAACCCCTCACACGTGTCGTGGCCCCATAGGGGGCTCCACTCAAGGCCCCACTGCCGCCGTCCACATGCGCCCGCCACACCCACTTCGGCACACCCCTCACACGTTTCGTGGCCCCATAGGGACCTCCACCGAAGGCCCCAGTGCCACCGCCCACATGCATCCGCAACACAAATTTCGGCACACCCCTCACACGTTCCGTGGCCCCATAGGGAGCTCCACCGAAGGCCCCAGTGCCACCGTCCACATGCGTCCGCAACACCGATTTCGGTAACATTCCTAATACGTTTCGTGGCCCCATAGGGAGCTCCACCGAAGGCCCCAATGCCACCGTCCATATGCGTCCGCCACACCCACTTCGGCACACCTCTCACACGCTTCGTGGCCCCTTGGGAGCTCCACCCAAGGCCCCACTGACACCGTCCACATGCGTCCGCCGCACCCATTTCGGCACACGCCTCACACGTTTCGTTTGTGGCTTCACAGCCCTACAGGGAGCCTGGCCGAAGGCCCCGCTGTCGTGATTCCTTCAATATGGGGTCCCCAGCAGCTTCTGGTGGCCCCGACAGCTTCCCTAAAGCCGTCTTTCGTCTTCGGTTGAGTTCTGTCAGTCCCGGGGGCCCCGCTCCGAGACAGCGAATGGCGGCACGACTTCGTCGTCGTCGCCGTTGTCGCCGTGGTCGCCGCCGTTGTCGCCGCCGTCGTCGTCGTCGTTGTCGTCGTCTGGGGTCGAGGGCCCTGGGGGTTCCGCAGGCGGGGGGAGCGGGAGCGTCGGAGGACTGAGGGGGCCGTCGCCTCGCCGCCGACACATGTCGGCACGCTCCACACAATGTTCGTGGCCCCGCAGGGAGCCGAAGAAGATACTCACAATTACGGTGCTCACAACTGCATATGGTCGGGTCCTTCGCCAGGATAATTCCTCGAGCAGCGCGTGGTGGTCCACCCTCCAGCGCCGCCAACCCCGATGGCATGCCGCACAGCCGCCACCGCCACTTGCCGACGTCGTCCTATACCGTCATGGCACGGGTGCCTGCGCCCAGCGCCAGGCCCAGCCGGCCCCGCGCTGGCGCCGCTGGTTCGCAACTCGAGCGCCGCTGCGAAACTCTGAACCACATGGCTTGAGCCAGAATAGCTTCGGAAGAGGAAAGGAGAAGCAGGAGCAGGAGAGCAAGAGGTGGAACCTTCATGATGAAGAGGGGTGGAGAGGAGATGGAAACGGATGAAGAAGATATGGATGAAGAGGAAGAACGAACGGCATCGAGGGAGAGCGGCCGCTCGCAGCGGGGTGACCCAGACGGCTTCGTCTCGCCAGCCTTCTTGTCCTGCTGCCTCGGCGGCGCTGCAAGATGGGGGAGACACGCGAAGCGCAGAAAGTTTTGGGCTATTGTAATTAAGCAGGCGCATTCTAAATCGATCAATGAATGTGCGGAGTGCTGGCTGCCTCAGATTGCAGTAACCATAGCCCGCAGCACCAAACGATACACGCAACGTGGACCACTTTCCGCACGCTGATGCGCTGCTCAAGCCGCATCGCCACAATCGATCCAGACGCTCCAATTACAACCTCGCTGCCTCGTCCACTTCCCCCCATCCACTCTACTCCAGTCCATTGCAACACCCGCGGCACCGCGTCACTTCAATCGTATCCTGATTACTCCGTTCCGCCCTCAACATCGCACGGCTGGCCTCTGCTTTTTGCGATTCTTCAGCTCCCCTTCGGGACAAATGTGGCAGAACTCGCACTGCTGCCCGTTGGAACCTCGGCTGCAAGTCAGTCGGCACAGTCAGCAACCAATCAGCAGCGCGAGGAGGCGGAGCGGGATGTGGGGAAGAATTCTCCTGGCGAAGGACCCACCCCTATGCATTTGTGAGCACCGTCGTTGCGGGTATCGCCTTCGGTGGATCTCCCCATGGGGCCATGAAGGATGGGAACGGTGTGCCAATATGGGGCGGGGCCACCATGTGGGCGATGCCACTGGGGTTTTGGGCCGGACTCACTATGGGGCCACAAACCGTGTGAGGGGTGCGCCGCAATGGCGCGAGGCCGCCATTGGAGTTTTCAGTGGAGCTCTCCATGGCGCTGCGAAGCGCTGTATTGTCTGGGGAAAACGCATGCGAACACCGCCACTGTGGCCTTCGGTGGAGCCCCCATTTGGGGCCACAAAACTGCACCCGGTGGGGGAAACGCATGCGAGCACCGCCACTAGGGCCTCCTGTGGAGCGCCCTATGGGGCTACGAACCGCTGTACTGGGTGGGAGAAACGCATGCGAGCACCGCCAGTGGGGTCTTCGGTGGAGCGCCCTATACGGCCACGCAGTGGGTGAGGGAGACGCATGCGAACTCTGCCACTGGGGCCTTCGGCGGAGCTCCCTATGGGGCCACGAAGCGCTGTACTCGGTGAGGGAAACGCATGCGAACACCGCCACTGGAGCACTCAGTGGAGCCCCCTATGGGACCACGAAGCGCTGCACTGGGTGGGGGGGGGAACGCATGCGAGCACCGCCACTGGGGCCTCCGGAGGAGCGCCCTATGGTGCCACAAGACGTTGTCCTGGGTGGGGGAAACGAATGCGAACACCGCCATTGGGACCTTCGGTGGAGCTCCCTCTGGGGCCACGAAGCCTTGTGCCGCGTGGCATGCGACAGTACTGGGCGGGGGAGGCGCATGCGGACGGTGCCATTGGGGCTTCCTCGTTGTCTCTGGCGTGCCGGAGCGCGGCGCGGAAAGGCTCAAGCTGGGCCCGCCTCGCCTCCTCCGCTGGCCGCTGCATGGTCGGGATGATGGGGGCGTTGCGGACTGTGGCTTTCTCCTCTAGGCCGCAGCGCCGCCGACAGGAGGGCGCCCCAGCAGTGGCCGGCGATTGCTCGCCGCTGCGCTCCCATAGCCAGCGCAGGCGGCGCGCCACGGCCCCGCAGCTGCACGTGACGTCCTGGTGGACGCATGCGTCACCCTGGTGGGCGCAAAGTACGCCCTCAAGCATGTAACACTCGTAAGTATATCCAGAGGCCGCCCTGCGGATGGCGGCGGCGCTGGCGCTGCGCGCGAGCTGCAGGCTGGAGGCGTGCACCTCGCCATCGCGCAAAGCGGCCTGGGAGGCCGCGTCCTGGGCTGTGGCGCTCTTCTACCATAGGTGGCGGATGTGGTTCCGCCGCGCAACGCTCTCCATCGCGAACTTGCCGTCGCGCTCCAGGTCCAGCTCTCCTTCCGGAGTGCCCCACAGGCGGACGGGGGGCTCGCCCATCACCTGGGGACATGGGGCCACCCGATTCATCCCCATCTGGAAGGCCCTTCGTCCGCAAGGCTCATCCCTCTGCACTGCCTCCTCAGCCACCAAAGCTGGTGCCGTTCTGGAATTCGAGGTCGATGCTCGGGCCCACGATGCTCACAGAGGCATCGCACCCAGCACTGCGCGGCGCTAGCAAGGCCGCCCACCGCACAGCGGCATCCTGCTTTCTCAACTCCTCTTTGGGTGGCCGCACGAACCCCCCTCCCCACGCCAACTGGGGAACGACAACATCTCCAGCTTCTGGGCCATTGGTGTGGCTCCGGCAGCGCCAGCGCGATGCAGCCAGCAACGTAGATGCCGGATGCTGCACTGCACTCTCGTCGGGCGACTGGCCGTGCCTTGCGGAGGGAGGTAGTCACCCCCAGTTCCTCGATGGCAAGTTTGGGGCTGCCCACCTGTGCCAGGACGGCGCTCTCTGCTACTGTGGCCTGGCCGGCGCGGCCTTGACAAAACAAGGCCCCTTCGCCAACATTCCGGACCCAGCCTGCAGCTGCTGGCAAGGGAGGCGATGACCATGGGAGGAGGGACTGCCACATTGTCGCCTGACCGGCAGGGACCCTTTCGGGTACTTCTACCCGCTTGACCAGAGCGCGTCCAAACCCGCCCCCTGACAGGGGTGCCTCACGTAGCCTTCAGAGGGGAAGGATGGGGGGGGGCGCAAGACAGCGCTGTCGGCGACTCACACGGCGAGCTGTCGCCCAACCATCCTGTGGTGTTGGGTCCCCGTGTTGAAAAGATAGCGCCCCGCGTTCCTCCCCCTCCTCCCTCCTCCCATCAACCAATTCGGCATATCATTCACGCGCTTGGTGGCCCCATAGGGAGCCGCTACTAAGGACCAAATGCCAGCTCTCGAATGGCGTGCTCGCGCCCGAATCGCCCGCGCCCCCCCCCCCGCACACACACACACACACACACACACACACACTCACTCACACACACACACACAAACACAAACACAAGCACAAGCACAAACACAAACACAAACACAAACACAAATACAAACACACACACACACACAAACGCGCACACACACAGACACACACACACACACACACACTCACTCACACACACACAAACACAAACACAAACACAAGCACAAACACAAACACAAACACAAACACACACACACACACTCACACACGCACACACACACACACGTTTCGTGGCCTCATAGGGGGCCCCACCGAAGACGCCAGTGCCTGCGTTCGCATGGCGCACGCGCACGCGATTCGGCACACCCCTCCTACGTTTCGTGCACCCGTATGGAGCTCCACCGAACGCCCTAGTGGCAGCGCTCGCATGGGGCACCCGCACCCCATTGGGCACACCCCTCACGCGTTTCGTTGCCCCATAGGACGCCCCACCGAAGGCCCAAGTGGATGCGTTCGCATGGCACACCCGCCCCCGATTCGGCACAACCCTCACGTTTCGTGGCCCTGTAGGGAACTTCACCGAAGGCCCCCGTGACTGCGTTCGCACGGCGTGCCCGCACCCGAAACGGCACACCGCTTACACTGTTCGTGGCCCCATTGGGAGCTCCACACGAGTCCCCAGCGGCTGCGCTCGCATGGCGTACCCACATCTGATTCGGCACAGCTCTCACGCGCTTCGTTTTTTTTTTGTTCGCTCCCCCCCGAATGAGGCGGCCCCAGGGCTTGACCAGTAGTGGCCCGCAGCTTCTGCAGGCGTAGCTGTACGCCCTCCTTCGTTCGCGAGTTTCGCGTTTAGTTGTGATGTAGTTCTGCAGGTCGCTAGTTGATCCCGTCTTCTTCCCTCCCCCTCCCTCCTCGCCGTGCCGCCGCTGCCGCTGATTTCCAGCTTCTTTAATTGTGACATGTCCCGCGTTCAGCAGACGCGCTGTCCTCTGGCAGCTTTAGTAGGGCTCAGCCCGTTCTCAAATTCGGTTGGATGTTGTTTCTTCCCTCCTTCTTCCACTCGCGTGGGACCTAAGTGCGGGTGCCCCGGGCTATGCCCTGGCGGGTCTACGCATTCGCGAGTTTGATTTTGTCTGGCAGGGCTCCTCGCTCTCTCCGTCCCCCTCGTCCTCCTCTCCCTCCGTCCTCCTTTGCATGGAAAGCGCCTGGGCAATAATTGTCACAGGTAGCAGCTGGTGTCATTGGCTATGTTCCCGCCTGGGTGGCACGCCCCACCGGCGGAAACCGTGACAGTCGCCGTTTTGCCATTGGAGCGCTCTCGTGCTCGGCGTGGACGCTGCAGGGGAATCCACAGCCGCCGCCTCAGTTTTTTCCATCTGTTTCTCCTCGTCTCTGCTCGTCCTCTCCTCTGGCCTCCTGTCTCGTTGTCCCCGTACTTCGCAGCATCCTGTCATAACTGCTTCGCTGTGATGCTGCTTCGTGGTGTTGTCCCGGGGGAAGGAAAATAAAAAAAGCTCTCACGCGCTTAGTAGCCCCGTAGGGGGCTCCACCGAAGGTCTCAGTGGCTGCGTTCGCATGGCAGACCCGCACGCGATTCAGCATACCCCTCACGCGTTCCGTGTCCCCGTACGAAGCTCCACCGAAGGCCCCAGCGGCAGCCCTCGCATGGAGCATCCGCCCCCGAATCGGCGCACCTCTCACACGCTTCGGGGGCCCACAGGGAGCTCCACCGAAGGCCGCAGCTCGCATGGCGGCACCGCGCCCGATTCGGCACACCCCTTTCTCGTTTCGTGGCCCAGTAGGGAGCTGCCCGTATTTCGTCCCACCTGCCTTGCGGTACTCGCATCTGCATATGCAGCATATGACTAGATCCGTCGCCAGGATAAGTTTCAACGCCGCGATCCTAGGAAGAGAAAGACGAAAGCTGAGGGGAATGAAGCGGCGACTCATTCGGAGATGCAGCAGAGCCGATGAGACCCCTGGGCGATCAGCTGCTACACATGTGACTAATACGAAGCACAAAAAAAGGTTCGTCAATTCAGGAGGCGATCCACTCTGGCATCTCAACACGCGGCCAGTCCATGGCTCGCCCTACGGGCAACGAGCGAATGTCAAAGCAGGGACACCTGCGACTAAGAAAAGGCGAACTCGTCATACTTGGCTGTTCCCCTATACCTGCTTCGTCCCCGCATCATATGCGATCGATCAAGATGTCCCTGCACATCAGGCTCGCAAAGACCCCTCGCCCCGCAACATGATACATTGTAAGCGGTCGTTGCCTCGATTATGCTGCGATGCCCGCTGGCCGCCCACAAGATCCTGATCAAAGCAAGTTCCTGCGAGACCCCCAAAACTTGATCGGCGCCTGGATCCCTCCCAGGCACCATCCCGACAAATCTGCTCAAGCCACGTCCAGCCTTGGCGGCGCAGTTTCGCTTTCGCGCAGAAGCAATGCCGCCATCATGCGATCGTGACCGCAGTGGCCGCGGCCACGGCCCTCCCGGAGGCTGCCCGACGGGATCGAGGCTCTGGCAGCCCTTCTTCTTCCAGAACCACGCGCAGGGGCTGCAGTCGCCTGCGCGGTGCGGGCACGCAGGCGGACGCCGCTGCGAGATCTGTGCGGCGGAGTGCCACTCCCCGTGCGGGGAACAGGGAGCACGGACGGTGCCTCGCACCCGATCTTATTGCTCTCCCTCTCTCTCTCTGTCTCTCTCGCCCCCTAGGGTGGCAGCAGGGAGGGGAGGGCAGAGACGAGCTGGACGCAGGGGGAGCAAGCTGCCAGATCCCCCTCACACGCAAGAACGGGAAGCAACGGCAGACCGCCGCCACGCAGGGGGAGGGGCGCGATCGACCAGCCTGAGACCGGAAGACGCCGTACGTTCCAAGCTGAACTGCCAGGACCCACCCCCCAGGCGTCCTCTCACATGTTCTTCTCAGGGCCTCCTCGCTCGCTCGTTTCCCTCCCCCTCCCCCTCCCCATCCCCCTCCCCCACAGGGAGAATTCAATGCGAAACCGCGAGGCTGTGCACTGCATGAGAAATCGTCTCCTGGACCCGCGCCCCGTTACTCTTTCGCAGACCTTGTCGTTTGACGTGTATCCAAAGGGGCTCTAATATGTACATGCATGCTTGTATCAACATGTTCTTTTTCCGATGCAATTTTGGAGGGGAGGGAGGGGAGCGAACACATCGGCACGATGCCACACTCGGTGGCGCAAGCGTGCAGCCAGTGAGCTACCTCAAACGCCGTGCAAATAAAATGTCCAAGTCCTGCGAGCGCTGGCGTATATGAATGATCACCGTGCGGCAGTGGGCGCACATGACATATGTGTATACCTGATATAGGTGTATACACGAATAGACATAGATGTATACAAAAGCGTATACAAGTATGGATGGCATGCGGGGTCCTAGGCCTCTGATCCATCTCTGATCCAGCCCTCTCTCCCTCTCAGTTCCTGCACCCGTCGCATGCGCTTGGGACCCTCAACATTCCAGCGGCCGTTCGACTTGGAGGGCGTGTTTGTAGCATCAGGGGCCAGAGCAAATCGAGCGGTTTACTCTGGTCTGCTTCCCCCTCCTCCTTCTCCTCGTCCTTCTCCTCCTCCTCATCCTTCTCCTGCTCCTCTTCCTCCTCTCCTCCTCCTCCTCCTCCGCGTCCCTCGGTGCCGCCTGTGCCGTGCACGGCCGAGCCCGGGTTGAGGGCCGCGCCCTGCAGAGGCCCGGGAGGCCTGTGGGGGCCCCCCTTTGCTCTTCGCCCTTCGCCCCCTCTTCCTGATGCCCTCGACCTCGTCCACTGCCTCCCCTCCCCCAATCCCCATCTCTCTCCCACTCCCCCTCCCATCCGACTCCTCCCCTCTACCACAAACCTCCTCGACCCCCTCCGCCCTTTTCCTCCTCTTCCTTCCCCTCCATGTCCCGCGCAAGCATCGTCGTCCTCTTCCTTCTCCTCCTCCGCCTCCGCCACAGTTTCCACCGCCCCCGAATCCTCATCCTCAACCTCATCATCATCAGCGGCAACACAAACTTCACCATCACCATCACCGTCACCATCTCAGTCAACATTGTAATTATGACACTCATCGGCATCATCATGATCGTCATCCTCATCAGCAGTATCCCTATACTCAACCTCCCCACCACGTGCATTACCATCGTAACAATCATCAGCTTCGTAATCATCATCATCATCATCATCATCATCATCATCATCATCATCATCATCATCATCAGCATCATCATCATCAGCATCATCACCATCACCATCACCATCACCATCACCATCATCGACATCATCATCAGCATCATCATCATCAGAAGCATCAACATCATCCGCATCAGCATCATCACAATCACCATCATCATCGGCACACAGAACATGCATTACGACACACACGCACACACGACGGTCATGTATAGCAGGCATTTGCATACCAGAACTCACCCATCATGCATGACCATGGGTACAGCTGCATGTACTATATGTCCACTGCTTGAATATGATCTCGACCAAGCATGTCATCATGACTGCCATGACCAACACCGTCCATGAGCCCATGTACTTGTACATCTCCCACCGTCGCCATCGGGTTCGCTGCTCAAGCCAGTTTTGGCCAGGACCGAGGCACGCCCGACAAGGTCGGGCACCACTCCGCCTCCGCCGCGACACGTTCCCCACCAATTTCGGATCTACGGCGGCCAGGGCGGATCGATGACACACAACTGGCACTCGAGCTGCGCTCAGACGATCGGCAGACCTCATCCTCGGCTCTCGGGTTCCAGCGCCAAGAGTGCCGCGGAGTATCAGAGCCAGGAGCAGGACGCGACCAGCAACAGCATCGTCATCGGGACCATCAGCGATCCTGAAGACGCCATTTGCGGCATCGACTCCCACCCTGTCCCCACTCCCGTCTCCAGGTCATGGCGGACAAGGACAAGGAGGCAGCGGAGGCGGGGAAGGCACCGCCCCGGCGGCCGCCGAGAGCGGACTGGCGTACCCCCCCTGGCCTCCTCACGAGGCTCAGGAGCGTCGGGGAGCGCATCCAGGCTAGAGGATGGAGCGCCAGCAGCCGCGAAGCCCCGCCTCGCCTGCCCACCGCAGCCACGAGCGGACGGAGCAGCCCAGCCCCTCCTCGTGGGAGCTCAGCCGCCCGCGGGGGACGAGGGCGGGGCCGAGGGCGCGCGAGAGCCTCGCAGGAAGGCTCGACGAGGAGGCCGCAGGGCGAGGCGCGGGGACCACGGCGAGAAGACGTGGAGCAGCAACGGCAAGAACTTGCTGTCCCTCCTGCGCTCGGTCTTGAAGCTGCTACTGCAAACCTCGCACGCGACCAGCCTCAACAGCGACCAGACTCAGCAGCAAACACCCCGGCATCGACGCCATACCTCTACGAGCTCGAGGGCTAAAAGAGCACGCTCGACGAGCTGCGCAGGAGCAGCGACCTCATGGACAGGCAGGGGCCGAAGGAGATCGGGTCGCCAGCTCCGTCGCTGGGCCTCGCTACGCTCGAGGCGCTCCAGAAGTGCCACATCGGAGGCCAACTGCAGGCGGAGATCTGAGAATGCCTGGAGAAATCGCAGCCCGCTGACGATGAGAAGCTCGAGGTCGAGGCGTCGAAGGACGACTTGCAGTTCGCCATCAACTTCACCAGACTGGAGAGCTGCTTCGACACGGAGAAGATGAAGCTCGTGATCGGGGCCCCGACAGCCGTCGCTGGCGTCAGAGGGGAAGTCGGTCCACAACCGTGGAGTGGCGCCAGCAGGATGGCTCGAGGAGGAGGTGGCTCACTGGCTCGAGACGCTGGAACAGTAGTGAGGCCAATCAATTTCGTGCGCGGCGAGCCCCTCCCTGTCAGCAGCAGCGCCGTCAACATCACGTATGACACAGCCGCTGAGGATGAGGCCTCAGCATTCTTGCACGGATAGCTATCATCATCGCCCGACCGTCTGAGGCAGCGCAGCGCAGACCCCCTGTGCCAGCACTCTCTAGAAGTGGCCCCGCGCGGGGCATCTCTAGAACCCAGGCGCTCTGCTACGGACCACATTGTTTCTTCAAGCTGTGAAGCCTCCAGTCTGGTCCTGACATCGACGAAACACATCACCAGCAGCGTCAGCAGCAGCAGCACCATCCTCCTCCTCATCACCATCGCCACCACCACCACCACCACCGCCATTATCCTCATCCTCATCATCCGCACCATCCTCATAATCAGCATCAGCATCATCATCATCATCATCATCAGCAGCAGCATCATCATCAGTAGCATCGTCAGCATCAACATCAGCAGCAGCATCGTCATCATCACCATGGCTATAAGCACCATCATCATCAGCATCTTAAATATCACCATCTTCAGCAGCATTATCAGCATCGCCAGCATCAGCATCATCACCATCATCAGCATCGTCGGCATACCCAGCAACATGGTCGTCGCTATCCTCATCATAACTAACAACAGCATCATCACCACCATCATCGTCCGCACCATCATTCGTGTCATCATCATTGTCATCATCATCAGCATCATCAGCGTCATCATCATCATCATCATCATCATCATCATCATCATCATCATCATCAGCATCATCATCATCATCATCATCATCATCATCATCATCATCATCGGCAACAACATTATCACCATCATGAACAGCAGCCGCACCGGCATCACCATCACCATCTACATCTACATCTTCATCTACACTTGCATCTACATCATCTCCACTAGCAACATCATTATAAGGCCTGTTCCTTACATCCTCATGCAACCCTCCACCTCCACACCTCCACACCTCCACACCTCCACCTCATCCATCTTGTCTTCCTTCTCCTCTTCGTCCTCCTCCGCCTCCTTCTCTTCCACTCTTCCTTCTCGTCAACTTCGTCATCCTCGTCGTACTCCCCAATTCAGGGAGCACCCCTGAAGGAGTGGGAGAGGGAACGGGAGAGGGCGGGAGGGGCGGAAGAGGGAGGTGAGCCGGATAGAAGTGGGTGAAGGGGGGGAAGAGCGGGGTAATAGAGGGAGATGGAGAAATGGGAGGACGAGTTGGAAGAGGAGGAGGAAGAGGAGGAGGAGGAGGAGGAGGAGGAGGAGAGGGAAGATTAATGAAATGAGTACGGAGGAAAGTGAGCGGGAATAGGGGGAGAAGAGAGTGGAAGAGAGGAGGAGGGATGGCAGCAGGGTGTAGAAAGCGGTCAGAGAGGGAGAGTCGCCAGCCTCGAACTTATCCCTATTCCTGAGATCGGCAATCTTAGAGATGTGCCCTGCTGAACTGAGGGAATCCTTAAGATCGGCACTTGGGCAAAAGGTGATGCGACACATATGGATAGGGATATGCTTCAGGCTAGTAAGAAGGAGGCAAGAAATGGACAGTGGGAGGGAGGAGAGCGTTTCATTATGTTCGGCAATGACGGGCGTCATTAGGGGAGGGGGGCGGGGGGGGGTATGACGTAACACCCCCCCCCGCCGTGTGGCTCCGGCACCACAGCCGCGCCCGCGCGCACGACGCGACGAGCGACAAGCGACGATGACGACGACGACGACGACGACGCGAGCAGCATGTAGGTGGCGATCTGCCCACTTGCGCCTGTGTGCACCACAACGCTGGCGTGCACCACAGCGCGCGTGTACACCACAGCGCCTGCGTACATCGCACTAACCGTATGCAACGCAGCGCCTGTGTACACTGCAGTGCTTGCGTACACTACAGCGCCGGTGTACATGTGCACACCGGAGGCAACCATGTGCAACACAGCGCGCGTGTACTCCACAATGCTTGCGTGCACCGCGGCGCCTGTGCACGCCACACCGCCTGTCTACACCACAGCATCCGCGTGCAACGCAGCGCTATTGTACACCACAGTGCCTGCGTACAAAGGACAAGTAGAAGGAGCCTGTACGTGAGGGTCTGCTGCGGAAGCGCCACGCCAGGAAAGTGCTGATAATCGAATGCGACGTTTTTCCCTCTTCCATTTTCCTCCACTTTCTCCTCCTCCTCCTCCTTTTTCTCTTTTTCTTCCTCCTCCTCCTCCTCCTCCTCCTTACCCCCTGTCGTGCGGGTTGGAGCTACAGCAGACGTGCGCAACTCAGCGTGCACCGCAGAATGGTCTATTGAATCGGCCCACTTGGTTTTCGGACAGCCAATTTAGCTGGAGCCTCCTGGACGCAGACGGGAGGAGTTACGGTGATGCGGGCGAACTCGGAAGGACTCGTAGATTCCCCTGGCGTTCCCTTGTCCATAAGGATTATGTTATGATGTTTTCGGTGGAATCCACAAACGCTCCATTTCGTCATAATGATTCCTTCTAACATTCTACATACAACAGTGGTGCTGTGTTGCACACGGTCGCTGTGGTGCACACAAGCGCCGTGGTGTACACAGGCACTGCAATGCACGCAGGCATTGTGGTGTACACTGCTGTGTTGCACACGGCTGATGTGGTGTACGCAGGCGCTCTGGTGTACACAAGAGCTGTTGTGCCCGAGCGCGCGGCGGCACAAACTGACGCTGTGTTGCGTGCGGCTGCCGTGGTGTACAAAGGAGGTGTGATGTACACAGGCGCTGTGGTGCACACAGACACTGAGGTGTACACAGGCGTTGTGGTGCAGATCGCCACCTACATGCTGGTGCCACCCGTCCTCCGTCATTCCTAAGCATTCCCAGGCGCCGCCAGCGCGAAGCGTGACGTCATCGACCCCCTCCACCCCCCCAGATGATTGCCGTCATCGGCCCGGAATTAAAAAAACAGGCTCCAGCCGCGTCCGCGCGCACGACGACGATGAGCGACGAGCAACGAGCCACGAGCCACGAGCCACGAGCGACGACGACGACGACGACGACGACGACGACGACGACGACGACGACGACGACGACGACGACGACATCGACGACGACGACTGCAGACCAGACTCCTATGCAGATTCCTGCGCGGACACCTACGCGGATCCCAATACGCACGGCGGCAGTGCCCGGAGCGCACTGGGGGGGGAGCGTTACGTCATAGGGGGGGGGGGGGGGGCGGGGGCCATGACGCCCGTCATGCCCCAAGCAATAAAGAAATGGTCTCGAGGAGAGGAGACGAGCCGAGAGGGACGGAGGGTGGAGGTGAGGGTGGAAAGGGAAGGGAGGACAATTACAAGAAAGGAGGGCCCCCTGACATCGCCCCGGGCGGCCCCGACGATGCGCAGCTCGAATGCCGCCCTTCGCTTGGAACCGTGACCTCGGAAACAGGGCGGCAGCCAGTGGCGGCAACGTCAGCGCGGCCAATGCAGCCTTCGCTGTGCCCTGCCGCTGTAGATGCTGCTGCTGTCGCTGCTGCTCTTCTTCGCCAATCTTCCTCTGCTCCTCTTGCTCCTGCTTCTGTGGGTCGAAAGCCAAAGGTACGGCCGGCTACCGTGCCTCTCGCGGTGAGTGCGAGCTGACGGCTGGACCCCTTGAGATTCCTGCTCGCGCTACCCTTTTCGGAGCAAGAGTTGGCCACGTCGCCAGATCCATCACCTCTCCCTTCGGGCCCCTGCGCATCTGCCCAACCCCAGATGCGGCTCTCATTACTCTGTGTGTGGCGGGGGTCTCAGAGGACCCTTCCCCGCCAGCCATGAGCCTTAGCTTCCCAAGGTCAAAGTGAGCCTCAGCAAGAAAAAAGGACGAGGGGGAACCGAAGAGGCGGGAGTCGGAGGGAGAGGGGGCAGAGGAGGAGCAGGGATGACAAGAAGGAGGAACCTAGACCACTGTGCGATCAAGCCTGCTCTCCAATGTGCCACATGGGTGGACGGACTGACGCTGTCGGTGACGGCATTTGGAGTGACCTTGAAACCCCTGTGCACAATACCCTGACTGGATGCCTAGACAGTCTCCGTAGATGCCTAACGTCTAGACGCTGAAAATTATCCCCGCTTGTTGGATGGTTTGTTCCAGTCGACATCGGTTGTCCGCCTGGAGCACAGTTTGCCAACATATCGGGCACTTCATACATAATTGATGGGCATGGTATGCTTCGCAATTGAACGATCACATGTTGCCGTTTCCGGATCGTTTCCCTGAAGCTCGAGTCACCATGGCGACAAGGCGGCTTAAGACAATGTCACCGCGGCCCGGATAATGTACATCCACCGTGAACATGTGAACAACGTTAGTCGCACCAATGTCTATCTCTGTGGCCGTGCCAAGACTACAAAGAATGGTCGCATCCAGGCGCATTGAACTGCTTCATGTTCACGCAATCTCCGGATGGAACCAGGAGGCCCGACTACGACGGCACCCAATCAAGCAAGAACTTGCGATGATCAGCGAATCCGTCTTCTCCTACATGCCATGCTCTGCACCATGTCCCACCCTGACTCAAGCTAGCCCAACCAATGAATAATGGCGCAACATACTACCCAACGTTCTTGTCAAAGCTGTGCAAATGTCCTCATTCCTCATCTTCCTTCTCCGACCACTCCGTCTTCTTCCTTTTTCCTGAAGCTGCCTCCTGCTCCTCGTGCCCCACTTCAGAGCTCTTAAGATCCCAGCTCCATTCGACGTGGTATCTGGTCGCCCGGAAGGCTTGCCATCTCCACCACGCAATCGGCTCCACCTTTAGTTTAGAGGAAACTGGAAGGGAATGATGGGTAGATGATGACGACGATAGAGAGGAGGCGGAGGATGATACATGGAAGTAATTGCCGTGCGAATGAGACTCCCAGACACCAGCTCAGCCCGCATCGAGTGGCAGGCGGGATGCAGGCTGCGCTAGTGCGATCTACAACAGACGCTGCATAGTATCACCCGACCCTGCACGGTCTGGCACTGCACTAACAAAGAACATGATAGCGCATGGCATGGTATGGAATGGTGTGAGATTCAAACACGCGGCTGTGCACTTTTAAAACACGTCCAATTGACAAATTCGCGCCCGTCTGTGGATGGATACGGGTGTTTACTGCTGCCCTCGTAGCAATCACAATGTCGGTAACGGCAGAGGTTCTCCCATGCGGGACGCCCCTTCAGGCGACGGTTCCTCGCATCACAACTGTAGCACGCGAACTTTTTTAGTGCTCTGATCGCAGTGCACAGTTGCGCCGATATTAACAATGAACAATGGAAAGGGCATGATAATTCATTCACGGCGAATTCAAACCACAACCACTCTGTGCTGTTCGCCGCCGACGGTCACCGACCTACTAACCTAACGCGTTCTCGTTCCCCCACTGCAAACTTGCACAACGCACTGTCGCCAAAGCAGATACATCTAAGTGGCCAGGCGAAGGGCCAAGATGAGCTCGTCGCATTGAGTTTGATGCTGATGTCCTGGGAGTCAGCTTCCACACTAGGCGACGGGAAATTCGGCTTATCTATCTTATGCTTGGGTCACCCAGCCGTGGACGCGCCCTTTGGACTGAAACCGCTGGTGCCTGTGTTCACTAAGCCGTTCTTAATCGGCCTGGTCTAGCCTTATGGCGCTCTAATTGCTCCTTGTGGCGTCATCGAACTTCTCGTCCGCTTGCATCTTCATCATGAAATTTGCATCGACCCGCGCCACGGGCCGCTGTACTTCCTAAGCCTGGCGTTAACCAAAGAACTCCGTCAGCGGTCGTATGGGTGCTGAAAGTCGCAATCACAATCAACAGAAAAACAAATCGTGTGCACCGGCACGTCGCAATGAGATCACCTAGTGCTGCAACGCGGGAAATCGTAGCGGCCCGAACAAAGGCTGTGGTGCCGCATGCGAATCGTTTCAAGCCAGACTCTCTCCGCAACCGCGAAGAAGCCCGTAACGAGTACGCATCGGCATTACAATGTAACTCGTGCGGCTGAGCTCTGGTGTTTGGAGCACCTACAGGGGGCAGCTCGGAAATCCGAAAGCCAGCCACAATGCTTATCGCCACCATTGTCAACGATGTCTCCCATCAGACTGGCAAAACGCAGGGGCTGTCGGGCCCCTCCTCCCGCGCGATTGCCATGGATCCTGTGGGGCCGCTTCCTTTGCGTGCATCAACTATCTGTGCGCCTCGCCTGTCGACAATGGTTTCCGACCAGCCAGCGGCGACTATGAGGATGAGGGGGCAGTGTCAGGGTGACGACTGGGGTCGAGCAGAACGCACACTCCAGAATCACCGATGCCCTTGGCAATGCGCATGCTTTTGACGCTCTGGCAGCAGCCAGGTACTCCTTGATCATTGATCAGCAGCGCAAAATGGAAGCAAATCAGCCGCGGCGGGACCGCGGGAACACAACCGGGAACTCAGCAGGGGCGCGGCGCGCGGCACAAACGGCGCTGTACGCCGCACGGCTGGGGGGCGCCCCCTCCCTCCCTTTTCCGAGCCAGGCAATCACTGATGGCACGAGGGCAACGCCAAACATTTCCCTGACGGAGGCCCCAACCTTGTGCAGCTGCGAGCAACGCGTATTAGCGCGCCGCGAGAAGGATGGACCCCGAGGCAGTGCGGATGGGAGCCACACAACGTGTACGCGGCGCGCCGAAACGAGCCAGATGAGCCATACGATCGCGCCCACTGAAACTGTGGGTGCCTGCGAAGCCGCGAAACGTGTGAAGGGCGTGCCGGAGTGTGAGTACCGCATGTGAACTGTCCCACTGGGGCCTTCGTTGGAGCTTCCTATGAGGGCACGAGGCGCGCGAGTGGTGTTCCGCCAGGGGGCAGGACGGCATGCGGTCACCGCCCCTGAGGCATTTGGTGGAGCTCCCTGGAAGGGCCACGGAACTTGTGAGGGGTGTGCCGAAATGGGCGGGGGGGCATGCGGTCACAGCCTCTGGGTGGGGCCCCCCATGTGGCCAGGAAGCCTCCAGCAAGCGCTCGGCCTGCGGATTCGAGCCTGCATGCTGGCGTAGAGCGGACGATGGGGTCCCTCGGACTCCGGACGAATGGTTTCGTTGGGGATGCAAGGCAGGTAGTAGCTAGTTGCAGTCGCTACGGGCCAGGCGGGGGCCCAGGGGGTGCGCGCCTAATGCTGCGCGCCGAATGGAAGCCAGTACCAACCCGAGGCGAACCCATACAGGACTTCATTGCCTTTGGCAAGCGCTCGATAGGTGCCAAGAGGCCTCCAAGAGGCTCCAAGACACCCCAAAACGTTCTCCAGGAAAGCCTCGAGAGGCTAAAACCAGTATGGTCACGACTGTGTTTCATGGATGCTCGCTTCCCACACTTGTCGGTCGAAGATCGATCCACTTGTTGCCTTCGAGGACCAAAAGAAGCCCACTCAGAGCCCCACCAGGGCCCAAATCAATGGGCCCAGGACGGTCCCCAGAAAGCCCCAAGCTAGGCCGAAAGGGCCTCTGGAGGGACTCAAGGGAACCGATGGCCCCAAAAGACCGACCAGACGGCCAAGAGGTGGGTAGTCATCCCCCCTGGGAAAGAGCGAAGTCCAGGAGGGGCTGCGGGAAGGGGGGGCACCCCATCCACTCGGATCGCTCGGGGGGCGTGGAGGAGGAAGGAGAGAATGAGAACAATGAGGAGGAGGATCGGACGGCGGACACGGCGTCCACGCGCGCTCAAGAGAGGCCAGCTGCCCGCAGCGAGCTTAACCAAACACAGCAAACATATCAGCACTTCTACCCAAACACGTGCGGATAATTTAGGAAACGCGCTAGGAAACGCGCTGAAGCTGAGCATCGAAATAAAGGGAATCTGCGAACTACTGACGTTGAGGCCCTCCGCCGAAACGGCTGATCTGGAGCAAAAATGGCCACGGTGAGTTGAGGGGGGGGGGGGAGCGGGGAGGAGCAGGGGCAGGAGAAAGGGAGGAGCACACGAGTAGGAGACATCACGAGGAGGCTCAGGAGGACGAGGAGGGAAAGGGGACGGGGCGAATGAGAGTGAGAAGGGGGGTTCGGATGAGGTCCGTCATATACGAGGCGAGTTCAATCATATCCGAGCGCAGGCTCAGACCATTCATGTTCGCATGCCTGTCATGCCTGCACTCTTGACGCGGAATTGGGAATCGAACCTTGTGCGAAACCTGACCACATGCAAGTCGAGATGTGGTTGAACGCGAAACATGCGCGGGCAAAAGCAGAGGGGGGGGGTGAGGAGGGGAAGGGGGCGGGATCAGGAGGAGAGGGGGAGGACTAGTGGAAGGGAGCTGACGGCGACGACGACGACGGAGTGGAGCAGCGCCCTGGGCCCGGGCTGGGCCGCCGCACCGCGCCGCCGCAGGGCCGAGGCAAGCAGAGGGTGGAAATGCGAAAGGAACGAGAGGATGACGCACGAGGAAAAGGAAGGGAGAGAGGAGGGCGGGAAGGGAGCGGGGGGGGGGAGAGCGAGGAGGGCAAGGGAAGAAGAAGAGCGGAGGAGGGAGGGAGGAAGAGGAGGAGGAGGAGGAGGGAGGAGGAGGAGGAGGGAGCGGGGAGGGAGGGGAGGGAGGGGGGAGGGAGAGAGAGAGAGAGAGAGAGAGAGAGAGAGAGAGAGAGAGAGAGAGAGAGAGAGAGAGAGAGAGAGAGAGAGAGAGAGAGAGAGAGAGAGAGAGAGAGAGAGAGAGAGAGAGAGAGAGAGAGAGAGAGAGACCCGTCGCAGCAGCCGCTTCGGTTCCTGTCCAGTCGGCCGCGCCTCGCGGCAACGGGCCGCCGCCTGGAGAGCGGCCCGCGGGGGGGTCGAGCAGGAGGGGGAGGGGGGGGGGAGGTAGCGAGGTTATTAGCGGAGTGTGGTGTACTAGGAGCCGCTGCCGACGCAAAAACAAGCAGGCGATGCTCGCGCCCGCCCTAGCCTCAACCCCCTCCAGCCCTGACCAAGGTCATGCACTGCAAGCTCGCGAGCAGTGGCAGCCGGCGGCTACCTACCCCAGCAGCCACAACTAGGCGAACTCTTGGTCATGTTCGGGGGGGGGGGGGGGGGGGCTAGAGGTTCGCGAAGAGCGAAGAACCACGTCCTCGCCCTAACCATTCTTATCATTATCATCCACCCCCTCCCTCGCCCCCACTACCTCATCCTTTTCCTCCTGGCCCAACCTCGAGCCCACCCTCAGCTCTGGCTGTTCGCGAACGCCCTGCACAACTGAGGGAGGTCGGCCGAGCCCGCCCACGTGGCTCGGCGGCGGGCCTCTCGAATTAACGCAAGAGGTGCTTCGCCCCGGGATCGGTCGTGGCGCCCTTGCCCTCCTTGCCCTTCTTGCCTTTTTCCGCCCTTGCCCTTGCCCTTGCCCTTCGCGCTCGGCCCGGCCGTGACTTGCCCGCGCGACTCTGGGAATTTGCCGCCCCTCACCAAACGGAACACGTCGCCTGTCGCCGCCTTGTCGTACTTTGCTATCTCCGCGGCCGAGACAATCAGCTGGGTGATTTTCAGCTCTAGGTTCGCGTGTTTTTTTTTCGGCCAGGCTGGTGAACTCGAATGTCCAGTTCACCTTGACCGTTTGCGCCTCCAGCTTCACAGTGGCGTTCTTGAATTTCTGCTCAGCTGGCACCGCGTCTTGCTCTGCGTTGTACTTCTCCTCGCATCAATCCTCCTCTCCTCATCTCCGCATCCCTCACTCCACACTCCCCCAACCCATTCGGCCCCTCCCTGCAAGTCCCTTCCCCTGCGCTGATCCTCCGCGCTCCTCGACGCCCCCCGCAGCCCCCCTGATCATCCCCCTTACTCCTCATCTCCTTTTCCTCGTCCCCATCCTCCCCAACACCCCCCTCGCCAACCTCGTATTCCTCATCCTCCTCATCCTCCTCGCCCTCCCCCTCCTCATCCTCCTTCCTCCTCATATTATGTTCCTCCTCCAGCTGGGGGGGAGGGGGGCCTCGGCGGTCGCCATCCAGCCGGGGGCGAAGTCAGGGGGGCGAACGTCGGCGCACTCGGCGGGATGGTGAAGAGCTCCTCTATCTCCGAGAGCGTCGCAATGGGGGGCGCGCCGACGACGGGCACGCGAGACACCCGCAGCGAGGAGGGCAAGAACGGATGAGCATCAGCAGCAGCAGCGCCACGGATGGAAAGCAGGGCGGGAGGGGGAGAAGAGAGAGGGTGAGAGCGAGGGAACGAGGCCGAGGGCTTGAGGGAGGGCGGTGAGGGCCCCCAACCCCGCTCGACGCCCAGGGCAATGGAATGGAGCCACCACCGCCGCCGCCCTGGCGATCGACGCCGCACGGAGGCGTCGGGGGGGGGTGACGGGGCAGGAGGAAGGAAAGGGAGGGTGGGTGGGTTTGGCTCAAAGTCGGCACCTCGCCCACCAGGTTGAACCTCAGCTGATCAATGTTCGTAGCGTCAGCGTCGTCCTTCGCCGCGTGCAGCGCGGGGACCTGACCGTAAGGGTCGCCCCTGACCGCGTCGACTCCGGAGTCGGGCTCGAGCGCCCCAGGGGCCGCGCCGCGGAAGGCCAAGTCGAACAACCTTGTATTGGCACGACTGCACCAGCAAGGCCATCTGCGCGCCAGGGATATCCACCCTGGCAGACGTCGCAGTTGCCCACAAGGCTCGGATCTCTGGGGGCATCTTCATGGAGCCGAACTTCAGCGCTGCCGTGTTGGCCAGCCTCTGCAACCCCTGGTTTGCGATCTCGGTCTGGGTCGCCACAAGCGCATCGCGAGCTTCCTGGAGAGGATGATGGGGGAGGAGGGCCAGGCTAGGAGCAGGAGAAGAAGGAGGACGACGACGACGGAGGAGGAGGAGAAGGAGGAGGAGGCAATCCTTCTCCTGATCCAGATGCTCCTGGATCTTGGCAATCATGGCGGGCGCATCGTGGGCCGTGTGCTTGACCTCCTGGTCGCTGCCAGCCGCCGTCGTGTAGGCGTTCGTGAAGATGTACTCCCAACGCGAGGCGCAGTGCTGAAGCGTCATCGGCGTGGCGCAGTCGCGGGATTCGAAGAAGCCTGCGAGGATGGTGACGTGCGCGCACAGCCAGTTGAGCACGTGGTTGTAGTCGAGCTCGGCGAGCTTCTCCGGGCCTGTCAGCAGGGGCGCCAGACACTCCCGAACCATGAGGACCCGAAGATTCCTGAACCTCTGAAGCTTGTAGTTGTTGTCGAACATCCGCCCACTGAGCGAGCTAAGGGAGGTCTCGTCCTTCGCGCCAGATGGGGGGTTGAGGAAGGCATCGCGCACGCGGCGGGCAAACATCTGCCACTTCTCGGGCGCCGCCTTGAACAGTTCCAGCGGGCGTTTCGTGACGCACAAGATCATGCAAATAATTACCCCGGTACGACCCTACCTAGAAGTTGGAGCCCGTAGGAAAGCAGCCTTAGTTGCTATGCTATGTTATGGTATGCCGTACTATGCTGCGCTATGCTATGTTATGCTGTGCTATGCTGCGCTATGGTATGCTATGATATGATAAACTAAGCTATGATATAGCATGCTGCGCTGTGCTCTGCTAAGCTGTGCTAGTGCTATGATATGATATGATATACTATGCTGCGCTGTGCTCTGCTATGATATGGTGTGGTCTGGTATGGTATGCTATGCGATGCTATGTTATGCGATGCTTGGCTTTGTTATGTTATGCTATGCTATGCTATGCTAATGCAGCGCTGCGCTATGCTAAGCTAAGCTACGCTATGCTAAACTAAGCTAAGCTAAGCTAACCCTCTAGGCAGGGCCTTGGTAGGGAGTTACCCCCATGCTACGCTATGCTATGCTATGATTTGCTATGCTACGCTAGAGCTCAGCGAAGCTAAGATGAAGGTAAGCAAGCTAAGGTAAACCTGGGATAATATGGCGCTAAGCTAAGCTAAGCTGAGATGAAATAAACCGAGCTAAGATGAGGAAAGCAACGCTAAGCTCAGGGGGCGTAGCTGGGGAAACCGCGGAGCGGATGTTGGGGGAACCGCCCGGGGCGCGTTCCACTGCCCGGCCCTTTAAGCACACCGAGTAAGAACCCTTCTAGGCAGAGCCTAGGTAGGGAAAAAGGGAGGGACTGGGGGCAGACAGACTGGCAGAAAAGGGATTACGGATGGGGCGAGACCGATGAGGAGGAGGCGGCATGAGGAAGGAGGATGGGGGAAGGACGAGGAGGCGGAGGAGGAGGAGGAGGAGGTGTTGTTTGTCCTCGGTCACCATCGGCATGAGCCTCGAGAACTTGGACCCGTCGTCCTGGCACTGGGCAATATGCAGCGAATCCAGCTTCTCGTGGACCGCGGTACAGTAGTCCTTGCACGCACCCATGATGGCAACGTTCGCGGAGTGGCCTGAAAGGTTCCTGGCAAGGAATGCCAGCATGGCCTTCGCGAAGGTCTGATCCTCCATCATCCTCTGCATGAGACCGATTCCGGGCATGGACTTGGACATCGCCTCCAGGACAGGGTCATGCTGGATGGCCTCATCGAGGGACTGCTCGATGGCGTCCTTGTCCTCCTGGTCCTTCTCCAGGTGAGAGATGAGCGCCGTCGTCAGCTCCGTCGTGCTTGCTTTCTTGCTGTCGGCAATCCCAGGTAGCCTCACATCGCGCAAGGCATTGCCATGCGCTTTCGCAACCATGTTCCTGAGCTCCTAGCGCAGCGCCTTCCACCCCGCAATCTCCTCGCCGTGTAGAGCGGTGACCTTCAGGAAGGCGAACTTCAATCCAATGCCCAGAGCCTTGCGCACCTCCTCCTTCATGATTTGATGGGCGTCCAGGTACGCCAATGGAGCGGATATGCACGAGGTCATCAAGCCATTGCTTCTGCCTCGATCCGCCCCCCACGTCGAAGTCCAACTTCTCGGCTGGGAGGCAATCTCCGGCCTTCCTCCTCTTCGCAGGTTTGTCGCCCTATTCATTATTCTCCCCCTTTGCTTTCATCGGCTTTGTCTTCGCCTTCGCTTTGGCGGCCGGCTTGTACATGGTCGAGCCTTGCATCCTAGCGTTGAGCCAATTGAGGAATTTGTTCGTCGCCGCAGGACCAGTGAAAAGCCATGGGTCGCGCACCTGGGGGCCGTTGGCGTTGCCCTCGGTCCAGGGGGCGCAGAACTTCAGGAGCTCCCACAGCACCTCACTGTACATGGCGGGGCCCATCGTCGGCGGGTAATTGGCCTCCATGAAATTCGACACAATGTTGTTCGCGTTGGCCACCGTGGCGTCGGAAACACCTGAGCGAAGAAAGTCCACGGACTTCCCGGCCTGCTCGTTGCATTCGCTCCAGAGGTTGAGCTTGGCCAGGTCGTTGTAAAATGCCTTTGTGTTCACCGCCTTGTTCCATGGCGAGCCGAACATTTTCCCAAAGTGCAGCATGACGAACTCCTCGCACTGCTTCTCAGCTCGGTAAGGCCCAGTCTTGGGCAAGGTGGCGGCGTCGACCCCCTTCGACTTGAAGCGTGCAGCCCAGCCAGCCTGGATGTCCTCGATGACGTTGAGCCCGGGCTGAGGAGCGACGCATTCCCCCATCCCCCCCCCCCCGCGCTTCCCCGCCACCCCTTCCCCCCTGCCAAATTGCAACATGCAACCGTTGGCGCAACCCCAATAAGAGCTCGCGCGGGCCGCGTTGGGCAAGCCCAATCGGGCGTTCAGAAGGAGAGAGGGGCGTTCGGGACTCCTTTGCCCGCCCGCAGGGAGCAATTCCAAGTAAGTTGTCGGAACGCCCTCCTGATAATCGCCCCCCTCGTGCGTCAGCCAGCTGAGGACGTCGCGAGGAGTGTCCGATCTCCAAATCTGTACCGATATCCCTGCATCAATGAGCTTCGTCACGAACTTGTTCGGGGCGGCCTCCTGCGACTGCATGTCGTGGGCAATGTGGAAGGCCTGCTAAGTGGGCGGAGGGGTAGCATCGAAGATCGGGCGGGATAGCGCGGGGGAGAGGCACTTGAACATGCCCTGGCCCCAGACCCAAGAGCGAGAAATGGACAGACGATTCCGATTCCGACGACGTCGATGATTCGGTCGTCGACGACGACGACGACGACAGACGACGACGACAGACGACAACGGACGACGACGACGGATAAGGACGAGGAGGACGAGGAGACGGAACCGCCAACGCGCAACCACATTCGGAAAGTGGCCCCCCGTGGGCGCGTTGTTTCGAGTGAGCTGGGAAGGGAGCGACGCACCCGACAAAACTGCCGACGACGACGACGTCGGGAAGATTGGCCACCGAGCAGCCTCGACTAAGGTAACCCCCGCGATGAACTTGAAGGTCGGCGGTGCATCGCCGCCCCCGTCCACCTCAGGTATAGTATAACATACATTGTGACATTCATACACACGCCCCCACCTTCGGATTGGGGGGCTTTAGACTAAAGCCCCCCCAATCCGAATCCCAGGGCATTCTACAGAGGGGCGCATGCATTGTGCCAACGAGAACCTGGATTGCAATCATTGGCCCCCTGAAGCGAGACATCGCGCCCTTCTCCAGGATGCGCTTGGCGTAAACGCAGGCGGCCCCCCCTGACTGCCTGGGGTTAACCTCCATGTGGCGGTGCAGCAGCATTTTGCCTCGCGCGTCGAAGGGGGGGCGCCTTCTTGTCTGGCATCCTGTAGTGCTGCTCGCGGGTCGTAGAGGCCCCGCCCCTCCTGGCCCAGGAATCTCTCTTTGGCGCTCGTGCGGAAGCCGAACAAAACATCGTGGATGTGCGTCGGGCCCGAAGCCGCGACTTCGGCACCCGCCGCGGGCGCGAGCGAGTCCTGGACTTGAGCAAGCTTCTTCGCAAACGCTGCGCCGCCGCTGCCGGGGTCAACACCACCCATGGCGCCGACTGAGTGGGGTGGGATATTCTGGGACTGGAGGTGATCAGCGGCGCAGCGGCGCGCTGCTCCGCCGCCTCCTGAAGGCCGCCTTCAGCTCGAGGCGGGGCTGCCGCGGGGAAGGGAGGGGGGGGGTGCAGACAGCAGTGGCAGAGCAGCTGCGACGAGGGCTTGCGGTAGCTTGGCTTGATATTGTCTACCCCCTGCTCTGACCTGCCCCCCGCTTCCTCGCGCGTTCCCTACCTAGGCTCTGCCTAGAAGGGTCATTACTGGGTATGCTTAAAGGGCCGGGCAATGGAGCGCGCCCCGGGCAGCTCCCCGCGATTTCCCCAGCTGCGTCTCCTTAGCTTAGCGTTGCTTATCTCATCTTAGCTTAGCTTATGTCATTTTAGATTAGCTTCGCTTCATCTTAGCTCAGGTTTATCTTAGCATAGCTTACCTTCACCTTAGCTTCGCCGATCTTTAGCATAGCAGAGCACAGCATATCATAGCATAGCGTAGCACCGCATAGTGCAGCACAGCATATCATAGCATAGCCCAGCATAGCATAGCATAGCGCAGCATAGCGTCGCATAGCATAGCATAGCGCAGCATAGCACGGCATGGCATAGCATTGCATAACAACTAATGTTGCTTTCCTAGGGGCTCCAACTTATTCCCTCCTTCACCCCGTCGTGTTCCTCGCCACCCCGTCATCTACAAGTACATGTAGCTTCTAGCTTCCACCGGGGGTCCAGGATTGACCAGATCCGCCCAGAGCAAGTCGCGAGACCCCTCCCAGGGTCCCAGGGTCCAAGCTGATCAGTTTTCAAGCTGCGCCCAGCCGCGGCGAAGGTGCGAACCTAGGAAAGCGCGAACCTGGGCTCGCCATCCCGGGGCCCAGGATGGCCCTGGCCAGGCGCGGCGGCGGCGCCCTCACGATGACGAGCGCCCGAGAGGGCGGGGCGGGCCCAGGAGGGAGCCCGCGCAGAGAGGGCCGCGCGAGCAACCGAGAGGGCGAAAGTGATGAGGGGGACGGGGGATAGCCTCCCGGGGATAGCCGAGGAGGGACGACAGGGGGGAGCGGAGGAGGAGTGTGGGGCCAATATAGAAGGGCGGGGAAGATTGAGCAGAGAATAGCAGAGGCGAGAGGGGCGAAAAGCATCTCTGAGTTATCGCGCCACCTTTGCAATGTCCATCGCGCTCGCGACAAGATATGTCAAGATGGCAAAGCAGCGTTTACACGCTGCCAGAGCTCGCATGTGCGCCGCGTCTCGTGCGAGGGGCGAGGCCCGCCCCATCTCTCGGGCCGCGCAGACAGCAAGAGGGCGCGAGGGGAGGAATAGATGCAGGAGGAGCCACTCGAAGGGAGGGTACTTGGTGAGAGCGGTGGAAGGAGCTGAGGAAAAGGGAAAGGAGTTGAGGAAAAGGGTAGCGATAGCAGACCCCAGGGCGCCCCGCCCGTCATGCCACTTGTCGCGCGCATGCGATCGGCATATCCCGCCTGGAGGACGCGTGACGTGCATGACAGACGCAGAGAGGGCACGTGCACATAATACAAAGAAAGCCCAGCACTGTCAGCATGATCGGGCCCCACCTTCTTCGATCCGTGCTCGCACATGGCGCAGGTCGAGCGTCGACGCGTTCGACGAGAGGCTGGATGTCCTCGGCGAGGCAGCAGCGGCAGATGAGCGGGGGGGGCACGCATTGAGCATTGGCAAGAAC
>CAUYUJ010018416.1:825000-831866 GCA_963575745.1 Prorocentrum cordatum
CAGCGCTGCAGCGGGAGCACGATTCGGAACGAGCGGAAGCACGGAAATGAGGCCAAAGCTGCAGCGGGAGCACGATTCGGAACGAGCGGGGCCCGAAAATGAGCCGGCGCCTCGGCGAGAGCAGCATTTTGGAAAACAAAAAAAAAATGCGAAAACCCGTTTCCCGGGAATCCTGTGCGTAAAAAAACAATACGCGGGGGGGTGTCGGATATCTTCGGGGCGCCATCAGGGGAAGTGGGAGAGTATTTTCATATCGCGTAATTGTGGAGGAAGACATGGGAGGACGGGCTTAAGTATTATGCGCCCGCACGCCTGCGCGCAATCCACGTGTAAAATAAGAGCCGAGTTCGGCCGCGATGGTGAGATCGAGCATTCTGCTGCGGCGACCAATCCGGACACGGCGTGCCTGCTACGTGCACCTTCGCGCGCGGCAAGGGGCAGCGCGTCTTGTGCACGAAGCACGTCGCTGTGTTGGCCGTGAATGCTGGCGCGCGGATCAAACGGCTTAGATCATCGTCCGTCATGCGGTGCACCTCGTTCACGAGTATCCGGCGAGTGGCATCAGTGGCAATCAGGTCTAAGATATCGCCATAGATGCACATCGGGCCGTGTGGCATCACGCGAAGTTCTTGCTGGCACTGGGGGTCCGAGTCCAGCGCCCACAGATTGGGGGGGCGATCAAAGTCCTGGAGTTGTGCGCCGCCAAAATGCTGGAGCCCATTGAACAGGGGGCCCATAGCCACTTCGGGTGCCCCTACCCCTGAAAACGAAGTAGACAAGGACATCGATAGCATGCTAGAGCGGGAGGATGTAATGATATCGTCCGTCGTGGTCTGAAGTGCACGCCCAAGTGTTGAGAACATATGCTCGACCCATCACATTGCATCGCAGCGGCTAGTCACGTGGGAGATCGGCTGCGGCACTGGAGGCGGCAGCGGCGGCGCCGGCGCTGCAGGATCCGGAGCAGCTGGACCAGCTGCCCAAAGGTCGCAGTCTGCAACCTGGGAGCTGCACGCGCGAGTGGGGAGGAAGAGGATTGGACGAGGAGTGGACGAGGATGGGCGTGGTCAGGGCACCCTCTCGACGGAGCCAGCCCCGACAGAACGTCCTCGTGATAGCAGATGAGCGGCTCAGGCCCAGGCGCTGATTGCCCCCCCCTGCTGAAAGCCTCGGGGCATCTCAAGGCGCCCGCGCGGCGAGCGAGGAGCGCGATCAGGGCCCCCTCCCGTCGGGGCCAGCGCCGCCAGGACCTCCTCACGAGGGTCGCGTGGCCTCTCAGGACCCCCTCCTGACAGACGGGAGGGCGCTCAGGACCCCCTCCCATCGGGGCATTCGCCGACAGGGCCCCCTCCCGAAGGCCCCGGGACCTCTCGGGACCCCCTCCTGATGGGCGGAAAGGCGCTCAGGACCCCACCCCCGTCGGGGCCAGCGTCGACGGGGCCCCTTCCTGAAGGCGCCGGGGGCTCTCAGGACCCCCTCCCGATGGGCGAGAGGGCGCTCGGGGTCATTCCCCGGCGGTGCCAGCGTCGACGGGGCCCCCTCCCGACGGCCCCAGGCCTCTCAGGGCCCCCTCCCGATGGGCGGGGGGGCGCTCAGGACCCCCTCCCGTCGGGGCCGGCGCCGACGGGGCCCCCCCCCGAAGGCCCTGGGGCCTCTCGGGGCCCCCTCCCGGCGCGCGGGAGGGCGCCCGGGACCCCCGTCCAATCAGGAACTGCGCCGACAGGGCCCCCTCCCGAAGGCCCCGGGACCTCTCGGGACCCCCTCCTGGCGGGCGGGAGAGCGTTCAGGACCCCCGCCCGTCGGGGCCGGCGCCGACGGGACCCCCTCGCGTGGGCCCCGGGACCTCTCAGGACCCCCTCCTGATGGACGGAAGGGCGCTCAGGGCCCCCCCTCCAGTCGGGGCAAGCGTCGACGCGACCCCCTCCCGAACGCACTGGGACCTCTCAGGACCCCCTGCTGGCGGGCGGGAGGGCGCTCGGCACCCCCCCCCGTCGGGGCCTGCGCCGACAGGGCCCCATGGCCCCAGGACCTCGCAGGAACCCCTCCCGGCATGCGGGCGGGCGCTCTGGACCCCTTCCCGTCGGGGCCGTCGCCGCCAGAACCCTCATCCTGAACGTCGCAGGACATCTCGTGGCCCCCTCTCGGTGCGCGGACCGATAATGGCGATGATGTTAATATTATGTCGATGGCAATGACTGCCCCAGTCCGACCCTAGAAGTTGGAGCCCCCAGGAATCAGCATTAGTGGCTATGCTATGATATGGTATGACATGATATGATATGATATGCCATGCTATGCTGCGCCATGCTATGCTATGATATGCTATGTTATGCTGTGCTATGCTGCGATATGCTATGATATGATATGCTAAGCTATGATAAGCTATGCTATGTCATGCTGCACCGTGCTATGCTAAGCGATGTTCTGATATGATATGCTATGCTAAGCTATGATATGCTGTGCTGTGCTGTGCAGTGCTGTGCTGTGCTGCGCTACGCTATGCTATGCTGTGATATGCTATGCTATGCTGCGCTATGCTATGCTATGTTATGATGGGATATGCTATGATATGCTGGGCTGCGCTATGATGTGATACGCTATGCTATGCTATGCTGTGCTCTGCCATGCTAAAGCTCGGCGAAGCTAAGATGAAGGCAAGCTAAGCTAAGATGAAGCTCAGCTAATCTAAGATGATATAAGCTCAGCTAAGATGAGATAAGCAACGCTAAGCTAAGGGGACGCAACTGGGGAAACCGCGGGGCGGATGCCGGGGGAACCGCCTGGGGCGCGTTCCACTGCCCGGCCCTTTAAGCATACACAGTAAGAACCCTTCAAGGCAGAGCCTAGGTAGGGAATAATGGTGGTGAAGACGGTGACGGCGATGGCGTTGATGATGATGGTGATGATTCTGATGGCGAGTACGGCGAGGGCGATTACGACGGTGATGACGATGATTATCAATATGCTGATACCACTCTAGCATCAGCCGCATCGCTTCCCTGTCTAGCCAGCCTCGTACGAAAGGAGGAGGGAGCGCCGTTGAGAAAAGGAGCCCTCTTGGGGCCCTCTTGTTTGTTTTTTTGCGTTTAATGCTGGTGTTCTCCATTCTATGCGATGCCAAATGTCGTCGCAGAATGTCGCTCGAACGTTCCGCCCGGGGGCCTCTAAGGCCCTCCTCGCAGCATGCTCGCGCCACGACTGGAGCCATGACACCGAGCCCTCTTGGGCGCCCAGGAGCAAGTGGAATGACGCCGCTTGCTTGTGGGCCCCCCTGCGGCCCTCTCGGGGCCCTCTCGGAACCCTCTTAAAGCCATTGGAGCCCCCTCGGGGCCATCTCCGGGGCATCCCGGGGCCCCCTTGGGCGCCCAAGAGGGTCCCAAGGAGGCCCCAAGAGGCTCCCACGATGCCCCCAAGAGGGCGCTCGCGGGGCCTCCTGGGACGTGGCGCGGCCGCGCCACACCCCAAGATGGACTCCCAGGAGGCGCTCGAGAGGGCCCCGAGGAAGCCCCAATTAGTCGCGAGAGGGCCCCAAGGAGGCGCCAAGCGGCTCCCAGGATCCCCCATCCACCTCCCCCCCCCCCCCTCCTCAACTTTCCCCGCCGGCGTCGTCGCCGTCGTCGTCGCCGTCGCCGCCGATCGATGTCACATCGGACGGGGCACGCCGCCCCTCGCCCAGGCGCGCCTCCACGGCCTCCAAGACGTCGGGGTCGGCAGGCGGGCGCCGCGCCGGGGGGTGGGCGGAGGCATGCGGCAAGAGAGCAGACGCCCCGCCCTTGAGTCCAGAACGCGGGGCGGGTTTGTGATAGATAGCGCAAGCACCCAGAACAACTGAGGGGGCCGCCTGGCCGCCGCCTGGCCCAGAGCTGACAGGTCTGCGCGACTCGCACTCACTTCTGACCGAGAGCTGAAGGGCCCGAGGCGGCCTGAGGGGACCGTACTCCTGCCCCCCCCCTCCTCCTCAGGACTCCTCCTCCTGCTCATCCTCATCGTCGTTGGCAGCCCGCGTGCGCCGCAAGCCTCCAGAACGCGCGCGCGCACCATTGCTGCCCTGCTGATCTGCCCCCCGATCCACGCCCCTACCGCGGAGGGGGGGCGCGGAGGCAAGGAGGGGGGAGGGGGGGCGCAGGTGGGAGGAGGGGGCGAGGATGGAGGAGGGGGGAGGGAGGAGGGAGAAGGAGCACCCACAACGCTTCTCGTTGCCACGAGGGCGCATCACTCGTTCAGGCCCTGCTCCGGGGCAATCCAACGAGCGCGCGCTGGGCAGCGCTGACGCGCAACGCCCAAAGGCAGATCGAAGTCGGTGAGACGCGCTGGCCACCCCTCTCGGCGCGCGGCAGTCGCGCGCTGAGCGCAGCTCGGGTGGTACGGGAACATGCACAGCGGACATATAAACACTCCTGTGTAGTCGTCTGCCGCACACCACAAACAAATGCCGACGCCCTGCTCCGAGGCAGACAGAGCAGCGCCCCACGCGCGTATGAGTCGCTGCATATCTGGGGGCACGACTGGCGCCTTGGTCTTCTGTAGTTTCATCGCTCGCACGCCCGCGTCTGGATAAGCTAAAACAGCAAGCAGTAGAGGACGAAAAAATGTTTTTTTTTCTTTTTTTCCAGCCCTCCTTGATTGGGCATTCGTTTTGAATAGAGCAGCGTGGTCGCGTCCCTTCTCCCGCCCCCCGCCTCCCGCCTCTTCCTGTCTTGCCCGCGGGGGGCTGCGATCTGTGAAACTGTCGCCATTTTCGAGGCCTGCTGGGGGGCCCAGCACAGTGAGGGCCACGCGCGGACCCAAATTACACCTCGCCATCCCTGGGGGGCCGCGATCTGCGAAACTGTCGCCACTTTCGAGGCCTGCTGGGGGGCCCAGCACAGTGAGGGCCACGCGCGGACCCAAATTAAACCTCGCCATCCCTGGGAGGCTGCGATCTGCGAAACTGTCGCCATTTTCGAGGCCTGCTGGGGGGCCCAGCACAGTGAGGGCCACGGGCATTTGGGTTTTCCGGCTTGCGGTGATACAGCCGTCTGCCGGGCAATAATTGTCACAGGCGACCCCCCTGTGGTTGAAGTCAACCCTTCTCGTTCCCCAGGGGGTGGGTCTTCCGCGGGGGGCTTCGTCGGGATTTTGCACCCCACGGGAAGGGAGAGGGAGGGAACGGGATTCTTCATAGCCTTCAATTCAAATCCCCACGAACCTCGGGCAGCGCGCGCGGCCCGGGGGGAGGCGGACCGCTCACCCATCCCACCACCATACGGGGGATGTGAAGACCCTGTGAGCGGGACGGGGCGGGCACAGGGGGGCCACCAAATGGCATCCCGCACCCAAGTCGTGGCCGTCATGGGCCTCTTCTTGGGATGAGGCACCAATCGGCCTCTCGGATGGGCACCATACGCTCGTCCACAACCAAAGGAAGCGCACCATTTGCCTTCCGCATTTCTTTGGCAATTGATTGCAACACTCATGGACCTTTTCATTTGTTACTTCAACCTCTCTCCAAATTAGACATCGCCATCTCTGGGGGGCTGCGATCTGCGAAACTGTCGCCACTTTCGAGGCCTGCTGGGGGGCCCAGCACAGTGACGCCACGGGCGGACCCAAATTAGACCTCGCCATCCCTGGGGGGCTGCGATCTGTGAAACTGTCGCCACTTTCGAGGCCGGCCTGCTGGGGGGCCCAGCACAGTGAGGGCCACGCGCGGATTCAAATTAGACCTCGCCATCCCTGGGGGGCTGCGATCTGCGAAACTGTCGCCATTTTCGAGGCCTGCTGGGGGGCCCAGCACAGTGAGGGCCACGGGCGGATTCAAATTAGACCTCGCCATCCCTGGGGGGCTGCGATCTGCGAAACTGTCGCCATTTTCGAGGCCTGCTGGGGGGCCCAGCACAGTGAGGGCCACGCGCAGATGCAAATTAGACCTCGCCATCCCTGGGGGGCTGCGATCTGCGAAACTGTCGCCATTTTCGAGGCCTGCTGGGGGGCCCAGCACAGTGAGGGCCACGGGCAGATTCAAATTAGACCTCGCCATCCCTGGGGGGCTGCGATCTGCGAAACTGTCGCCATTTTCGAGGCCTGCTGGGGGGCCCAGCACAGTGAGGGCCACGGGCAGATTCAAATGAGACCTCGCCATCCCTGCGGGGCTGCGATCTGCGAACCTGTCGCCACTTTCGAGGCCTGCTGTGATCCCCGTTTTCGAAGTGGCTAGGAGTGCTCAGGAATTGTAAATCATCAGCTTTATCAAGCCCTTTTCCTGTAGCCAGTGTCCTGCGAGTCTCCCGAATTCCGTCTGCAGACATATGTAACCCTCGCTCCGCCATCGCCCCCTTATAAAGTATCCTAAACTATTTGCGCCCCGCTTTTGCGCAGGGGTTGGGTACGCCAGGGTAATGTTTGTCCCAACCCTCCTTGGTTGGGTATTCGTTTTGAATAGAGCAGTGTGGTCGCGTTCCTTCTCCCGCCTCCCGCCTCCCTCTTGTCTCCTCTCGCCGTCCCTGGGGGGCTGCGATCTGTGAAACTGTCGCCACTTTCGAGGCCTGCTGGGGAGCCCAGCACAGCGAGGGCCACGGGCGGACCCAAATTACATCTCGCCATCCCTGGGGGGCCGCGATCTGCGAAACTGTCGCCACTTTCGAGGCCTGCTGGGGGGCCCAGCACAGTGAGGGCCACGGGCGGACCCAAATTAGACCTCGCCATCCCTGGGGGGCTGCGATCTGTGAAACTGCCGCCACTTTCGAGGCCTGCTGGGGGGCCCAGCCCAGCGAGGGCCACGCGCGGATTCAAATTACACCTCGCCATCCCTGGGGGGCCGCGATCTGCGAAACCGTCGCCATTTTCGAAGCCTGCTGGGGGGCCCAGCACAGTGAGGGCCACGCGCG
>CAUYUJ010018417.1:0-32500 GCA_963575745.1 Prorocentrum cordatum
GGGGGGGGGGGTAGGCTTCGCGTGTGGCCCCCCAGTGGGGCCATGGAGGAGGCGGGCCCCGAGGCGGCGTGCCCTCGCGCTCGGCCCGCTGCGGCCCCCTCCCCACCATCTGGGGAGGACAGACAGAGGCGTGCCCTCGTGCTTCGCTGCCCCGCGGAGCGGCGACGCACGGGCCTCCTCTCCTCCTCCCTGCCCTCCTCCTTCTCCAGGGGGAGGAGGGCAGGAGGAGGAGGGCAGGAGGAGGAGGAGGAGGAGGAGAGGATGGAGGAGGAGGAGAGGAGAGGAGGAGGGAGGAGCGGAGTGAGGCGGAGGAGGAGGAGGAGGAGGAGGGAGGAGGGGGAGGAGGAGGAGGATGGAGGAGGAGGATGGGGGGGATGAGGAGGAGGAGGAGGAGGAGGAGGAGGAGGAGGAGGGAGGAGGAGGGAGGAGGAGGATGAGGCGGAGGAGGGGGAGGAAGGAGGGCGGCGGGGAGGAGGAAGGAGGATGAGGAGGAGGAGGGAGGAGGAGGAGGAGGAGGAGGAGGAGGAGGAGGCCTTTCGGCTCCCTGAGGGCATCGCACGTAGGCCTGCCCCTCTTCCAGGCCGCCCTGTCAGGACGGGGAGACCCCGTTCCCGACCTCGCCTCGCCGCCCCTGCCCTCGTCGCCAAGGGCCGGTTGGCGCCTCGAGAGTGCGGGTCGGAGCGTACCTCGGGAGG
This sequence comes from Prorocentrum cordatum, assembly GCA_963575745.1. Classification (NCBI taxonomy): domain Eukaryota; class Dinophyceae; order Prorocentrales; family Prorocentraceae; genus Prorocentrum; species Prorocentrum cordatum. Next base: position 696 of record CAUYUJ010018417.1, read on the forward strand.
GGTCCGGGGTTTGGGCAGGTCCCTGGGCCTCTGGACCGGGAGGAGGAGGAGGAGGAGGAAGAGGATGAGGAGGAAGAGGAAGAGGAATAATGCCAATAATAAGAACAAGCAGGACATGAAACTTAAATTATGAAGAAGACGCATACTACTAACATCACATGATGTAGTACTAATACTACACATAATATGCAGCTTCATAAGAAGTGTACGAATAATACAAATGCGACGAAGACTATGACGACTAATAATAAGATTACTCCTGCCAAGCATAATTACAATACTAAGCATACTAAGCAAACTGCGAATAAACACGTCATACAAATATTCATACTACGATTAATATGATCAGTAATGTTAATATACCTAATACGAAGGATAATAATCATGATGCTATTACTCAGAAGAAGAAAACTAATAATATGAAGGGGAGGAGGGGGAGGGGGAGGAGGACGAGGAGGGTGAGGAGGAGGAGGAGGAGGAGGAGGAGGAGGAGGAGGGGAGGAGGAGGAGGAGGAGGAGGAGGGGGTCCGTAGCCATTTGGGCTCAAGATTTTGTTCGATACTGCACTTTGCGCTGTCTGCATTGTCTTCATACGGCTGCCCCCACCGTCGTTTGGTGAGTGGGCGATTCGCGCGCCAGCCATGCTTCGCCAGCGTGGTGGCTTCACCGTTCGTCACGGCAACACGGTGACTCACGTTGGCGCCGTCCAAGCTGCGGCGCAGGGGATGAAGGAGCTAAATGGTGATTTGGATGCCACCCGAGGCATGCAGTGCCTCCACGGCTGCCAAGGTCTCCTCCAGGAGGCCCAACAGTTGCTACGGCTCGAACGCAAGGCATCAACGGAAGATGCACGCGTTGGCCTTGTGATGCGCGGCCACAAGACTTTGGCAAGAGAGTTTGACAGCTGGCGAGCGGGTCGCTGTGCAGTGGCTCACCCAGCTGATGAATCTCTCCCACAACGTATCCTTGACGGACTTCGGGCTCATGTTGCTGAAGCTTCGGCCAGTGAGGCTACGACCACATCGGGATGCGAGGCAACGGTTGCAGGTCTTGGCAAGCATCAGTATATAATTCGTTCACATGAGCGCCAGGTGGTGAGCGACCACAACCACACCGAGTGGAAGGAGACGTTCGCCCAGCTGGAGGACCAGCTGAAGGTGCTCAATTTTAGTTCAATTTCACCATTGGGCTGCTTGAGCGGGTTGACTGCCTCGAAGCCAAATTCTTTTGGTTAGAGGCGGGCAGGAAGTCGCAGAAGGTTGACATGTCGGAGTCTTGCCAGAGCGAGCAGAAGATCGACCTTGTCAACAGGGAGCCTTGTGACAGCGCGGACCTCGGTGCGATCAGCATGGACGATATCTCTCGTTGGTGGCGTTGCCTTTCAAGTGCAACGAGGTCAGTACCACCCACATCCCTGCCCCCTCAAGCAATGCATGTCGACATCTCCTCGGACGTCGGCCAAGATGATGACACCCTGGAAGCGCAGAGCGGCTCTGACCACAGCTACGCCGACACGCTGCAGGAGCTGCAGGACACGATCGGGAGTCTCCATAATGACAGTTCGCAGCTCGGCGTCGCCCCGCGGATGTCGAGCCCAGCTGCCTCCGGAAGAGCCGCGGCACCAGTTGAGATCGGCAACTCCGAAGTGAGCTTTTTCATCGCAGAGCAGGGCGAGGTGTCCGCACCAGTGCGCGGTGTCTCCGAGGAGGGGCGCGGGGTCAGCCCCAGCCATAAGGATACCGAAGATGAGCAGCTTCCAGAAGCTCAGGCGGAGACCCTGGAGTGCGCTCGCTGTCTCAATCTGAACGGAGTTGATTTGTTCTTGGAAGTGACTGCTCCAACAACCAAGTGTACATTATACATTTTGCGGTGGGAGATGCAAGAAACTGAAGCCAACACATTGCTGTAGAGGGTGCCAGACTTGGGCCCATTCGAGTTGTGTCTCAGAGTCTGTGCATGCCAGGCAGCAGCAATCCCACCATGATGTCTCAATAGGAAACATGATCAGATTCGCACAGGACTAGCGAAAGCAATCAGGGAATGTAGATTCAGGAGCCCTTTTCTGCTCCACTACTTCCCTTCCCCCGCCCATCTTAATCCATCCCCAGTCCCCTCCTCCCCTGCCCAACCCCTGCATGCTGCTGTGCCGCTTGCACAGGACTGCCGCGTTTGGGTGAAGGTGTGTATGGACGGGCTCCATGTGGGTGGGGAGTACTTCTGTAATTTCAGAGTGGCTGGCAGCCAGAGGCGTTTCCAGAGCGCCCCAAGTTGTGCGAGTAGCCAGCAACATGAACTGAATGGGCCCACGGCGTGTTGGCCTGGCCCAGCCTCCCCCCCTCTCCGCCCCTTTCCCTGGGTCCCTCTCTTACTGGGGATCCACTTGCCCCTCCCCTCCGATTGCAAGCAGGGGCACGGAGGTCAATGGACCAGAGCCCTCGGCCTTAAGGGGGCTCCCAGAGAAGGCAGGTGATGAATATGGGGATCAGGTGGTTTGTTGGCAAGGAATGGGCGCCCCCTCCCATCCCCTCACCCGCATGTGGCAGAGGCCGCACAAAGCAGGGCTGGAGCTGGGTCGGGCTCACATCTCTCTTCTCTTCTCTCTTTTCTTTTTCCCTCTCCGTCCGTTGCGCCTTGAGCGGCGTGCAGCTGCAGTAGCAACAGTAGCTCCACTTCGGTGCTTCGGATTCTCGCTGTGTGTGTGTGTGTGTGAGGAGGAGTGGCGGAGGAGGAGGAGGAGGACCAGGAGCAGGAGGAGGAGGAGGAGGAGGAGAAAAGGAAGAGGAGGAGGAGGAGGAGGACACGAGGAACTAGGGCGGCGTGGGGGAGACGGCGGGGGGCGGGCAGAAGAGAGAAGATGCGAGGACTTCGCCCCTGCAACCGCACCGGGTTTCGACTCCCTTCGGGGCCTGCTCCGACGCCTTTCGGTGCATAGTTCTTCGGCCTTGCAGGCCGAAGAGCAGTGCACAGAACCATTCCTGGGCCGAGGGCCGACGACGCCTCGGGAGACGCTGACGTGGTTCAGTGCACACGTGCTTCCCGCGGTACAGTGCGCACGTGCATTCCGCGGGACAGGTCACCCGCGGTGGCGCCAAGGTGGCCGCGCTTCGCGCGTCGCGGCCTGCGCCAGAGCGGCTGCTCTTCACCAAAGGCCCGTTTTCCTCGGCGCGCGTTTACCTCCACGCCATCGGGAATCGAGCTCGGGAGGTCGAGATGTTGAGTCTCCTTGGGATGCGTTTCTCCCATGTCGGACCTCCCACAGGGTTCTCGCCGTCACGGCCGGACCCGCATCGAAATGTTTGACGCTTCGCGCATCCCCACCAGCCCATCAAGGAACAGCTCAGGCGGGTTAGCTATCTTGGAGCCATCTTGGGCCGCTCGATGACCATGACCACGACGACCACGACGACCACGACCCCATCTCGGGCCCAGCGAGGCGGAGGATGCGGGGAGGAAGGGGAAGACGGGAGGAGGCGGCGGAGGCCGAGGCAGAGGAGGTGGAGGGAGGAGCTCGTATGCAGTGCAAGTCTGAGATTATCAGCTGGCAGTGGCACTTCAGACCAGTCGCGTCCACAGGCCGCCACCTCTGGCCAGATCAAAAGCGAAGCAAGACTATTCTATCGGGCGGACGGGTTTCAGAAGCTAGAGTGTTTGTACGGCGTCGCAGTGCAACCGCGACCAGGCGTTCCTGCGACGTTCAGTTCAGCATTGCCGCTGGTAGTTCTATCCTCTGTCCACACCCGGCCGAGTCCGACAGACTCCTGGTCAAATCCGCTGAGTGTGCTGTTTCATCTTGGCCTTAAGGCCTGTCCAGCCTCATGGCAAGACGGTCTCCTCAATCGCATTTTTTATTGTTCTGACGAAGACCTCTCAGGAGCTGCTTGCGAACGTAATGAGAAGGAGGAGGAGGAGAAGGAGGAGGAGGATGAGGAGGATGAGGAGGAGGAGGAGGAGGTCTTCGGACGGGGCTAGGACGAGGATACATTCGTTCCAAAGCGTTCCGAAACGCTCTCAGAGATTCTGAACGCTTTTAGCAGGCCGCGGCGCCCGAGACATCCTCAAGTGCCGCTGGACCTCAGAGATTCTCGATCTATCCTGCTCGGATGTTACCCTATTCCTGGCTTCGTCGTCTCGGCACCGCTCGGACGTGTGCACATCTCCTCGCTGAGTACCTTCGAGGAGTATCTGCGGCCATTTTGCGCAAACTACGCGCACGAAATCGACAAGTGCACGAAGAATGGACGTCCGAGCGATGGCGAGCCGTAGGAGGAGGAGGAGGAGGAGGAGGAGGAGGAGGAGGAGGAGGAGCAGGAGCAGGAGGAGGAAGAGCAGGCAGGGCGGAAGAGGAGTGGAGGAGGAGGGGAGGAGGAGCGAGGGCAGGTTCATCCCTTGCGTGTTCTTATGCAAAAGGGAGGAGGAGGAGGAGTGAGGAGGAGGCGGAGGAGGAGGGAGGAGGCGGAGGACGACGCTCAGGAAGGGAAAGAGGAAGGAGGATGAGGAGAGGAGGAAGGGGAGGACGAGGAGGAGGAGGAGGAGGAGGAGGAGAGAAGGAGAGGAGGAGGAGGAGGAGGAGGGAGAGGCGACCCCAGGGGGGGGCAGCAGCAGCAGCCAGCAGGCCCCCCCCCCTCCCCCCCCGTGGGTCAGGCCAGCCTTTTTCTCGTCCGCACTTTTGGGTCTCCTCTTTCTTGTGCTCGGATTTTTATCTGTTCGCGCGGGCGGAAGGCCCGCGCGGAGGCGCGCGCGCAGGGCACGCGGACCGAGGCGCGCCGGCGAGGCGCGGGCGGCAGTAGACGCAGGTCCGGTGGCGGCGGTTCGGCGATCCAGTTCGGCGCGGAGCGACTCATCTCAAAGGGCTCCCCCTCCTCCTCTCCTCCTCACTCCTCCCCCGTCCACGCCTTCCTCCACTCCTCACTCCTCCTCCGCCGTCCCTCCCACCCTCCTCACACTTCTCCCCCTCCTCCTCCACCTCATCCTCCTCACCATCCGTCCTCTCCGTTCCACTCCTTCCTACTTTCCTCCTCCTCCTCTCCCTCCTCCCCCTCCCCTTCCTCTAGAGGCCTCCCAGATGGGGTCGGAGTAGGTGGGGTCGGAGGATCCCGCCGCGTTGCCGGTGCATCGCCGATGCGGCTCGATGTGGAGCCCGATGTGCTTCACGTCGACGCCGCCGATGCATCGCCCACGTCGACGATGCATGGCGGGTGCATCGCCGATGCTTCGCCGATACGTCGCCGATGCATCGCCGATGTGTCGGCAATGCGCCGCGATCCCCCGACCCCATCTTCTCCGACCCCATCTAGGAGGCCTCTAGTAATGTCGGGTGGATCGAAACGGGCACGGAAAGAATTTGGTATGGAATTTGTTTTGTGTTGCCGTGGATGTTGTTCATTGGAGAAGAGTCGCCTGCCCAACAGCGGCCGCTGTCGGTTTCGAGCAATAGTTGTTGTTGGTCATTGTATTTGTTTTTTTTCCGTATCCAGGGCGTCCAAGGAATGGGGAGGCGATACACCCAGACCAGACCCCCTTCGAGTCATGAACAACAACACGACGGGAGGTTCTCGCCGGGCCTCGGGACCGTCAAAAACGACGGCCCAGAGTCCACAGGATCGAGGTCTGGCTGAGGACTGCCCGCGGCCAGAAAGTCTGGCCGTAAACTGCCCCAGGGCGCATTTTCCTCGCCCCGTCGCCTTCGCGCATCGTGCGCCCCTGCCGCTGGAGCCGTCGGTGGAGCTCCCTGTGGGGCCACGACGCGTGTGAGGGGTGTGCCAAACTGGGGCGGCGCCGCCATGCGGGTTCGCCACTGGGACCTTAGGGAGAGCTCCCTATGGGATGAGAAACCGGTCCCGGGGAAACCCTTGTGAACACTCACGACGTCGGGGGTCTGGGAATGCGGGGGGAGGAGGGGTGTCCTGCAGTGGGGGCGCGCATCAAGAAGCCATGTGCTTTTCGTCAGGGTATCCTTTGGCACCGCTCGGACGTGTGCATTTTTCTTTTGACGAGGACCATCGAGGAGCATCCTTGATCATTTGGCGAAGAAGCCGCGCACGAAACCGGAAAACAACACAGGGAATAGACGTCCGAGCGATGCCCAGATCCTGGGTTTCTTCGCTCCGCCCGCTGCGCGGTGACTTCCCGCAGCCGTGGAAGAAGCTGCTGGCTCCCGGATTCCCCTCAGGCGCACCTCGCGCGCGGGTTTTCAGGGTTGGGTTTCTTGCGAGGGTTCCGCGCCCTCACTGTACAGTCAAGACGCTGAAATAAGGAGCAGCTTGGGTTCGGAAGGGGCTCGATGTTCCTTAGGTTCCTCCAGTGCTGTTCCTCTTGCCCTCCTGGGGCACGGAGGCGCTTACAGGGCCAAGAAGGGGCTTCGTTCCTTATTTAGCGTTCCTTCTTTCAGCGGCCCGACTGTATTCGGGTCCGATTTCCCCCCCCTCTTGGGCACTTCGGGGTCCCTTCCAGGGGCCTGGAGTGGCCCCTCTTCTCCAGCCCCCCCGGCGTCGCCGTGTATCGCCCCCCATTAACTGGCGCCCAAATTGAGGAGGGAACAAAAACACACAGACACAATTAATCGTCGATTCCCCAGAACATGTGGAACATATGGGAAGTGGGGGGGAAAACAAAAACCCAGAACGTATGGGAAAATATGGGGAATCCTGTTGTTTGTGTGTATCTATTTGTGTGTCCTTAGGCCCCTTCAGTATCGCCCCCCCATCAACTGGCGCCCAAATGCATCGGGCATCGGCGACGTCTGTCAGAGCCCCGACTCATTAGGGCTGCAGTGGGCGGTCAGAGACAGCTACAGAGCCGCGCCTCGGGCCCCAAACTGGAGTTGCGCCGGACCGCAGTGGCGTCCAAGCCCTCCCGAATCAGCAGGGGTGGACGCACTCAGGGGTAAATGCTGAGTTGCGCCACGGGTGTCCAGACCAGAGTTACCCCAGGCAGCAGGTGTCCAGGATAATTCGGGTGTCCAACGTCGTCGACGTCGGCGATGCAACGGCGCCGTCGGCGTGGAGAACGTCGGGCTCCACATCGAGCCGTATCGGCGATGCATCGTTGGTGCGACGCGATCCGCCGACCCCATCTATTCGGATCCCCTCTGAGGCCTGGAGCCAAGGCTGTGCCGAGTATGGCCTCTCAGAGAGGGCCATCTCTGGAGGAGGATGGAGAATCGAAGGAAAGGATCGAGGATCGCGGTTCGATGCTCGAGGCTCTTGGGGCGTTTTTCCAACCCTTCTCGTCGCCACGGCTGGATTCTGCTGGGATTTTTAATATCTAGAGCGCAGCCCTCGGGAGGTCTGGGGGTCCAGTTTTGACCCCAGAGCCCAGATTCCCTGGCGTCGTGCACCAAATCACGACGGGATTTTTTCGTTCCCGTGTTCGCTTTCTGGGGGGGCCTCTTGGAGCCCTCCTGGTGCCCTCCCGGTGGCATGGTCCAGACCTCTGGGGAGCCACGCTAGTCTGGACTAAACTCCCCGGCACGAGGAAGACGTTGATCAGGTGGGTGCGATGTCTCCCTTTCGCCTCTTCCCCCCTCTTCTCCAAAATAGCGCTGAAAAAAAAACAAAAAAACCCACGGCGTCGGATTTCTGGGGTCTTGCCTCAGGTGCAGCGCTAGTGGGGGACAGGCTTGGTGGGGATGCGCCGGCCCCAACCGCCCTCTGGTCGCCGATCTCCGAGGCCCGAAAACCATCACTTCCCGAATTTTGGGCCCCAGGGCCCACTGAGGCCCCAAGGGGCCCCAGATTGGTGAAGTGATGTTTTTTCCCCACGTAAGGGCCCCGAAATTCATCACCTCCCCAACCCGAAACCAGGACGGAAGTCAGGGGCCGAATTGCTGCTGTGACGCAGCATCGGTCTCGTACGATAGGGCAGGTGGGTGATCGTCTTCTCACTCACTGTTCTGCCGATCGGCGCGGGCCCTCGCGTCCCCCCGTCCCCCCCGCCCCCTGAAGTAGGCGCTTGGCTGTTTTGGGGCAGCTGTCTCGAGCAGGCGGCGTCTCCCTCCATAGGACGCCCTGTTGCAACCAGTCGCGCTCAGCAGACGTCTGGAGCCAGACGCCCCCCCCCGCCCACCCTTCCTTCCGCCCAACGTCGAGAAGCCGAAGCAGAAGACTCTCACCAGGCGTGTTGGCTCGTCTGTCTGTTGGCCCTCCTGGAGGCTGCAGGTCGCTGCGCCTGGACCTGGACCCGCCTCACGGAAACCGGGTTGGGATGGAGGGCACGGGAACAGATTTTGGGCGGATGTGGGCTGGCCGGGGGGAGGGTCGCCGTTGCCTCCAGTGCCACCTTTTTTCCGGCACCGTGAGGAGGAATCGCTCCAGAGCGTTCCAGCGCGCTCGCGGAGGCTTCGAGGAGCTGCGGGGGGGGGGGGGGCCAGGCGCGTCCCTGGTCCAGGGCGTCCCTGCGGTGCTTCCTGGGAGGAACCGCCACGTACTTCCTGGAAGGACCCTCGCCAGAATGGCGCGAGGAGGTGGCCACCGCAGCCGCCATCGCTGCCGTGGTCGTCGCTGCCGCTATCGCCGCCGCCGCTGTCGCCATCGCCGCCGCCCCAGTCGCTCTGCCGTCGCCGTCGCGGTCGCCGGGGATCCTCGCCCTCGCCGCTCGCCGCCGCCGCTGCCGCCGCCGCCGTCGCTGTCTTTGTCGTCGTCTCGTTTGCGGTCGCCGCTCACCCTCGTCGTCGTCGTCGTCGTCGTCGTCGTCGTCGTCGTCGTCGCTGCCGACGCTGCTCTTTCAGGAGGGTAAAGTACACACAGACACAGTTCATCGGTGAGCCCCATGAGGATACGAGGGACACATTGGGCAGACGGGGGAAATGGGGGGCGCAGGCGAAGACCCGGACGTTCGCAGGCCTAGAGGTTGACACCAGCACCAAGACCGGCGGCGTGCATCCACCGAGGGAAGACGATCCCGATCTCGGTGATGGTGGTAAGATTCTGGCTCCCAAGGTGACCGAAATGTTTCCACCAACACCGAACGTTGGGACCATCTTCTCCATGTGGAGGCAGACACCCTCTGCTGGTGCTTTCCAGGCCTCCAGCAGACGATGTGGGAGATTCTGGGGCATTCTGGGCTCTGTGCCTCTCTGCGTGTGTGGTGCGGTGCTCGTGTGTCCCGGGGGGGCCCTCGACTCCTCCTCGCCGCTCAGCGCCGCCGCCGCTCGTCCTCGCCGCCGCTCACGCCGCCCGCCACTCGCCACCCGGGGGGGGGGGTTGCGCCCTCCTCCTCTGCCCCCTCCTGCTCCTCCTCCTCCTCCTCCTCCTCCTCCTTTTCCTCCTCCTCCTCCTCCTCATTTTCCTTCTCCCCCTCCTCCTCTTCCTCCTCCTCCCCCTCCTCCCCTCCTCCTCCTCCTCCTCCCTACTCCGCCCCCCTCCGCCTCCTCCTCCTCCTCCTCCTCCTCCTCCTCCTCCTCCTAGCCGTTCTGGCCCAGGTTTTGGGCTTGCTACAGCAGACTTCAGAACGGCACATTGCTGTAGCGGGTCATTGGCTCGTTTTAGTGTGCATCACGATTCCTCTCTTTCAGAAAAACTGGGAGCCATGTCCAATCCTGCCGCTCAGCGCCAGCTGCGCGAGAGCGACGGGTGGCCATGGCAGAGGCCACAAGGAGGATGGCGCCAAGGTGGTGGGCGTTCTACGGCCGCCAACTGGACGTGCCCCGCGTGTGGCTGTCGCAAGAACAAGCAGAACTGGGGCCAGTGCAAGCAATGCTGGGGATACCGCCCGATGCCAAAATTCGACTATGGTTCGGCGCCGCTCGCGGGGGTCTGGGCCCCACAGCCGAGTGGCACATCGGGCCCGCCTGGTCATTTCATGGGTCATGGGCAAGGGCGCGGTGGCGGCCTTGCTCTGCGTCCTGGGCCTCAGTTTATGCATGATGGCAAGCCCTCTGGCGGCCCTCCGCCCCCAGTGCAGCCCCCCGATGAGGCGAAGTGCAAGCTTCTGGTCGAGACCCTCACCTCTGTCGGGGACCTCCAAGGGGCGGCTGTTTGGCGCAAGGAGCTCGAGCGTGTGCAGGCCAGCCATGCAGTCAAACCCCCAGCGCCTCTGGAGCAGCAGGTCAACCGCGCCTTCCACGACCTACGGGCTGCCGAGGGTCGACTCAACAAGGCGCTGGGGATCTACGAACGCATGCAGGCGGATGTGGTCGAGCAGCGCGAGCGGGTGGCCGCACTCACAGCTGAGTTGGAGACAGCCTCCCAGCTCCACAAGGACCTTGTCAAGAAGCTCAACTCCAAGGTTGCTGACCCTGTGCCCGAGCCCATCACTTCCTTCAGCATCGACGACACTCTCGCGGGCAAGGAGCTTCCTATCTCGTTGGGCAGTCTACTCGAGGTCGAAGAGGATTACGAATTGGGCGAAGAAGATAAGCGTCTGGCTGAGGAGCGGCTGGCGGCCCTGCAGAGTGGCATCAAGGATGCAGTTCAGAATCTCTTCGGGCAGGCGGCCGCTTCGGCCAAGGCTTTCAAGGAGGCGCAGGCTGAGCAGCTCAAGCGTATCCGCAAGAAGCGCAAGGTTGACAAGGAAGAAGCTGGTAATGGCAGTGCAGGTGGTGAAGCTGTACCTGAATCAGGAGGCGGCGGCCCTGGTCAAGGCGCGGGAGAGGCTCAAGCTGACGAGGGTCCCCCTGTGGGAGAACCAGCTGCTGCTGCTGCTCCTGCGGGCCGTCCTGCATCTGCCGATTCGTGTTCAGACGATGATGTGCTGTCACGTGCCAAGAAGGTGCTCCAGGCTTCCCCCCCTTCGAGCGCCGCCGCTTGAAGGGGGGTATCTTCTTCCATCGAGTACCAGTACCAGTGCATCAACATCGGCGACAGGGGCTTCTTCTACGGCCGCTGCCTCCACGCTAGGTTGCCACTCTCGCGCCACGGAGACTCCAGCATCCTGGGGACCCGTCTGCGCAGAGGTGGGAGGCAACAGTGCGCGGAGAGTAGCGGCACATCTTCCTGGTCTTCCATCTGAGGGCTGCCCTTCTGTCGCCAATATTTTTTTTGCTTGCCGGCACACTGTCAGTGCTGGCGGTCTCTCAGGGTTCGCGGGTCGACCCGCTGACTCGCTCTCGCACCCTCGGTCCCTGGGCGCATTCCTGGGGAACGCCGAAGGGTGGTCGCCACAATTTGCCGACGTGCGGCTCTATCACACTTGCCTCTGGAGCAGCTCGATCAGCGAGCAAGTTTTTGCGCAGTCGCCTGCGTGGATCTCCCAGGCTGACGCCCCCTCCGCTGATCACGAGTATGCCCCCGCTCCTCGCAGGATGTCTCCCACGAGGTCTTTAGGCAAGGCGGTGGATTTCACTTTGATGAGGGCCAAGGGGGTCCTCCAGGGTGCTGTCCGCCAGCCCAGTCTCATGACTTTTCGGGCCCCCCCTGTTGCGGGGGGGGCCCCCGCCCCTCCTCTCCGGCTCTCCTTTCCCCTGCCTCCTGAGTCCTTCCCCACGGACTCATTTGTCCCACGCATAGAGACCTGTAATGTTTCGGGGTGGGGGTCTGGGCAGCTCTGGTTAGAGAAGACAGACGCCGACGTCGTCCTGATGCAGGAGCACAAACAGCTGCCTCACATGGTGGCAAGCGGTTCGTCGTGGGCGATTCGCCACGGCTGGAAGTCATTGCGGGTGCCTGCGGGTCTCGGCCAAGGAGAAGGCCCCAGCGCAGGAGTTGCTATTTTTGTCCGAGCGGCACTCGGACTTCGAGAGCCTGACTCTGGCCACGAGGTCGTCGCGGGGCGTGTCATCGCTGGCTTGGTCGAGCTTCCTGGGAACGCGACCTTCCTGGCCATCTCGGCGTACTTCCACGATTGCGAGGACCTTTCGGACCGAAACGTGTCTATTCTGTCGTCCTCGGTTTCCCTGGGTCGGGCCCTGGGGTTTCCTTTCTGCTTGGGGGCGGATTTTAACATGGAGCCTACTGTGCTTCTTGACGGCTTGGGGGATCGCAGGGACCTGGGGGTTTTGGTGCCCGAGGGGCACACGTGCAAGTCCACTGCTGGCCTCAAACAGTTTGTTTTTTTCGTTTTTTCTTCTGACCTGGCCAAAGGGGTGGCGTCTGTTAAAGTGGTTCGTGAGACCAATCTCACGCCCCATTTCCCTGTGGCCGTGATGCTCCACCCGTCAGTTGGCAAGCTTAAGTCTCTCGCCTTTCGGCGACCGCCGCCCTTGCCCACGGTCCCTGTGGTCCCTGGCTCGGTCGTTGCTTCCGTGGCTCCCTCCCCCTGGGTCCTCGACGTGCTGGACTCGGTTCGGAATGCTGTTCGCCACGCTGATTTCGAGCGGGCCCAGGAAGCTTTTGACCTCAGCTACAAGGAATGGGCTAAGGTGGCTGAGCGCGAAGTGGCTGCTGCGACTGGAGTCACTTTGCCTGTTTGGGGGGCTCGGTCTAAGGAACCCACCATGTATTGGAAGCCCATCTTGAACAAGGGTGGAGAATGTAGTAACGAGCACCTCTTCTCTTGCAGGTGGCTGGCGAATATTTTCAACACTGTGCACGGGCGCTGGAGTGGGCTCAATCAGGCGGGGCTGCGGGAAGTGCTGGACAGGATGTTAGATCCCCCTCCCAAGGTGTCGTCTAACCTTGGGAATCTTTCTCGCTACTTGGAGTCCCTGTGCCACTTCGTGCAGGAGTTGCCCATGTATGAGCTGCCTGAAGGGCCTCTTTTCGAATTGTTTGAGCACATGCAGGTGTGTTTCACGGAAGACCTCCGAGCTGCGGAGGCTAAGTCGCGCAAGGATTCTCATCGCGAGTTTCGTGATTGGCTGCTGTACAGGGCCAACAGGGGAGCTAAGCGAGTTCACACTGTGTCGAAAGGGGCCCACCCCTGGGTCCCCACCACCACCCTCTCCTTGGAGGGGGTGGTGGTGGCCGACCCGTTGTCCCTCTTGAAGGCGGAGTCACGCAAATTCAGTAAGTTGTGGGGGTGCCAGCGAGAGAATCCTTGGTTTGAGTTGGGTGAGATCTGCGACGGTCTGCCCCCTGTTCCCATTGAGGCTGTCAGGGAGTTTTCCAGGAAGTTTCGGGAAAACACTAGCGTGTCTGTTGACGGTTTTCACATGCGCCATTTCCATATGATGAGCGATGCCACGCTCACTTCGCTCGTTTCGATGTTTAATGTCATGGAAATGGCCGCTCTTGTCCCGTCCCAAATCTCTGTGATCCGTCTGGCGCTCATCCCCAAGGCCACGGCTGGATTCCGCCCGATCGGGAACTTTTGTGCCCTGTACCGCGCGTATGGGAAAGTCAGGAGGCCCCTGGCCCAACGTTGGGAGTTTCAAAATGCTCGCGAGTATTTTGCCGCAGGGCCCTTCGAGGGGGCCTTGGACGTGGTTTGGAGGCAATCGGTGAGGTCCGAGGCCTCCACCAGCGCGGGGGGCGAGGCCGCCACCGTGCTTCTTGACTTGTATAAGTACTACGAGACCATCGATTTGAATAAACTGTTGTTCAGATGTCGGCAGGTTGGTTTCCCTATGGGGGTGGCTCGCCTTGCGGTGAGCATGTACCTTCAGCCTCGGTTCTTCGGGCTCTCGGGCTTTGTGGACGGGCCCTACTGGGCCCGTCGTGGGATCGTTGCTGGCTGTCCCTTCGCGACGACACTGATCCGAGTTTATTCTATCCAGGCGCTTGATCTGGTCTCTTTGCCATCGCAGGTTCATTTCAAGTTGTACATCGACGACTCGGGTTTATCGTGCACTGGCACGTCAGAGCATATTTTGAAGAACTTGCCGCCGAGCGCGGAGCGCCTCATCAGTGTGTTTGAGGAAGGGGTCGGGGCCATAGTCAATCGGGAGGAAGGGAAGCGATCGCTGATCTGTTCCTCGCGCAAGTTGGCCCTGCAGCTCGGTCGGAGACTCGGCGGGCTGGCTGGACCGGTGGTCGCGGCCTCTGCTAATCTGGGAGTGGACGACGCGGTCGGCCGCCCTAGGCGCCTCAAGGGGCGCTCTAGCAAGCAAAAAGTCAGGGAGATTAAGGCGCGGGCGTTCACGAAGAGGCTGGCGCGGATCCGTCCCACCGTCGGGGTTAGGGTCTCGAAAGCCGTGTGGGCCTCGGGGGCTCTCAGCTCCACCCTGTATGGCTCCGAGGTCTACGGGGTGTCAGATCACGAACTCTGGCAGATTAGGAAGCTCGCTGGCTCTGTGCTGCAGCCTTCGGCCAAGGGCCGAAGCCTCACTACCTTGTTGTTGGCTCATCAAGACCCGACGTGGTACTCTGCCGTGTCGCCTATTGTGAGGTGGTCGAAAGAGTTGTGGACCTCCCATCTGGGCCTCTACCGTCACGCTCTGACGCTCCCCGAAATGAATGAGGCGTGGACCTCTGTTTTTTCTCGTGAAAGCCCACTGTGGAGGAGTGTTGGGGGCCCTGTCAGTGCCCTTAGGAAGTCTCTGGAGAGGATCTCGTGGAGCATGCCCAGCTTCGCCACTTTGGTCACGGACACTGGGCTTAAGGTTGTTCTCACCGAGTTCTCCCCTAGGCTGGTTAAAAAAAACCTTCTCAGGGCCGCGGTCCGTAGGACTCTCGAGTGGGACTTGGGAGCTAGGTTCAACTTGGATGGTCGGGCTTGTGTCGACGGAGCGCTTGCGTATCTGAACTCCGCCAGATACTCGCCTTATTGAGAAAGGCTGTATGCGTGCGCTCACCTGCCAGGCCATTTATACTCGAGACCGTGCCGCCAGCTTAGGTTATATATTGCCGTCTACGAGCTGCCCACTGTGCGGTGGCGCAGTTGACACGCTAAGGCATCGGTTGTGGCTGTGCCCGAGTGTGTCCGGCATTCGGGACGAGTGCGTCACGGACAAAGTGCAGAAATGGGCTTCGGAGTCGGATGATCTCTTGGCGTGCTACGGGATCTTTCCGCACCCTGGGGATTCCTTTCCAGGCGCCAAGTGTTCTGGAGGAGTCGAGGTTCAATGGCTGGAAGGGGGGCCCGCGGACCTGGAGTCATACGCCTTCGAGGGCGACATATTCGTCGACGGGTCGTGTTCTCGAAGTGTTGTTCGCGAATTAAACCGAGCTGCCTGGGCCTTCACCCTGGTTTGTAGGAATACTTTGAAGCAGATTGTTCGTGTCCTTGGGCCTGTGTGGGCCCCGTGCCCGCAAACGCCCCAGGCGGCTGAATTCTTTGCTTTTTCTATTTCGGTGCAGTGGACCACAGGTCCTAGTACGATCTATTCGGACTGTCTCAATGTTGTGGAATTTTCGGACCTCCCGTGGGCTGAACAGTGTTCTGCCAAAAGGATGTTTTCAGGAATCGCCCAATTCGTGCGTGAGCACTGGCCGAAGATCACGGTTGCCAAGGTCAAGGCTCACCTCGACATCGGGTCCGCTGATGATCCCTGGGACAGGTACCTCCGCCAGGGAAACGCTTGGGCCGATGAGGCCGCCAAGGCCGCGCTTGCCTTGCATCCTATGCCTTCTCCGTCGGAGTCCGAGGGTCTTGATCGGAGTATCGCGGTTGCTAAGGCGGTGGCCCGACTTGCTGCCAAAGTTTTGCCTTCTTGGCCTAAGCTGGAGTTGGGTCCCAACGCGGACCGTGTGCCTGCTGTTAAGGGCCCCTCGGCCAAGAAGGAATCCAAGCCCCACGTTTGGGGGTGGGCTGGCAAGTTTTGGCAGTGTTCTGAATGTCTCCGAGGGAAGCGGGGCTCTCCCCTCGCCAGGCCAGAGGGTGGCTCTTGCACTCTTGCCTTGAGGGTTCAGCCCGCTGTGCTCAGATCTCTGGGCCACCGCTGCGCCGTCATAGACTGCTCGGATGGTTCTTTCTTGTGCGTCTGCCAGAAGTGCAACTACATGACTTCGGGTGGCCGCTTGGCCAACCTGGCCAAGGCCTGCAAGCCCGAGGATATAAAGGCGCATAACAATCCGTGGGTCAAGTTGCAACGCGGGCTCCACCCGAAGCGGCCTGGGGTCACTGTTGATCTTGACACGGTCTGTCTTTTCTAGGGCCTAGTCCCACATTTGGGGTGTGGCCTCCAGTCGTCCTGGCGCTGGCTGCACCAGGGGCTGGAGGTCCCGCCGTCCTTTTGTGGGAGGTCGTTTTTTGTTTTTTGTCTCGCGTGTGTTTCGGTTTTACATCTGGGGCGTGGTCGTGTCGTCCAGGCGCTACAGCACCTGGGGCAGGCCTCGTCGTCCTTTTGTTGGCCAGTGTGTCTTGCGCGTCTTCCGTGCCGCACGCATGCCAGGCACCCCGCTTCAGGGGGAAGATGCGCGCAGTGATGCATATGGGAGGGCGCTAGGGCTGTGGTTTGCCCTCGCCCCTCGCTGGCCCGTGCCCGGGCGTGTGCGTGCGCGTACGCGTTTCGTGTAGGGCCGCACGGTGCCCGTGGGCTTTCGCCCCCTTTTTTCTTTCTGTGGTGCGTGTCTGGGGCTCCGCTCCTGACGCCAGCACTTGTTTGCCCGCCACTCGCCGCTTGTCCTCTTGTGCAGTCGAGGGCAAGGGGCTCCTGATGGTGGCGCCTCCGCCTAACTCTGGCGGTCCTTTAGGCGGTCACCTGTCGTGGGCCCGTTTTCCCCTCTGGCCGAGGGCTGCGGCACTGTGCCTGGCGCGCCGTCGGCCCCCGTCCAGGTGTAGCAGGGCCCCCTTGGGCCCTGTGTGCCTGTGAGGGGCCACCCAGGGGTGGGTCTCTGCTGCCTGGTCTCGCGGAGCGCCCAGGCACACCCACCCCTCGCTGGTTTCCGAGCCGACCGTCCGTTCAGTTGTTTCGGCGCGGCTGCCCCCTCAGGGCCTCGCCCACCCTGAGCGGTGTACGTGGGCTGCAGCATGGTCCCATGCAAAAAATCCTCCTCCTCCTCCTGCTCCCCCTCTGCGAGAGGCCCTGGCGGGCGCCGCCGCGCGCTCCGGGGCCGCCTGCCGCGAGGCCCAGGGTCAGGTGGAGGCCGCCGCGCGGGAGGCGCTCGCGCGGACCCCCCCAGCGGCCCGCGGCGGCTCTCGGCGGCATCTTCCGGGGGCCCCTTAACAGGGTGGTGAGCACACGGGAGGAGGAGGAGGAGGAGGAGGAGGAGGAGGAGGAGGAGGAGGAGGAGGAGGAGGATCACGATCGGGATCGGGATCGGGATCGGGATCAGGAATAGGATCGGGATCGGGATCAGGAGGAGGAGGAGGATCAGGAGGACGCGGAGGAGGAGGAGGAGGAGGAGGAGGAGGAGGAGGAGGAGGAGGAGGAGGAGGAGAAGGGCGACGGCGAGGGGCGAGGAGGCCTGCGTGGTGGTGGTGGACGCCGAGCTCCGATCGGCACGGTGCACACCCCCGTGTGGTGAGTGGGTGGGGGTTCGGGGTCACTCCACGGGTTTGGGACTCTGGCCGTTCCCCGAGGGCGTCTCGGGCGGTTGGGGCATCCGTGGTCCCAACACCGTGCGTTGACGGACCGTGCGGTGAGGTGTTTGGGGATTTCGAGGTCACCGCGCGGTCTGTCACGGCAAGGTTTCGGGAATACAGAATATTCGCCCCAGAGATCCAACGTACCCGGGAGGTTTCTCAGAAGGGCTTAGGCGACCCGTCCTCCTCCTCTCTCCTCCTCCTCCTCCGCCCCCTCCTCCTCATCCGCCCTCTCTCCTCCTCCTCCTCCACCTCCTCCTCCTCCTCCTCCTCCTCTCTCCTTCTCCTCCTCCTCCGCCCCCTCCCCTCCCCTTGCTCCGCCCTCTCTCTCCTCCTCCTCCCCTCCTCTCCTCCTTCCTCCTTCTCCTCTCCCATCCCTCCTTCTTCCCCCCTCCATCCTCCTCCTCCCCCTCCTTCTCCTCCTCTTCCTCCCCCTCCCTCCCCCTCCCCTCCTCCTCCTCCTCCTCCTCCTCCTCCTCCTCCTCCTCCTCCTCCTCATCCTCCTCATCCTCCTCCTTATCATCCTCGGGTCGCCTACGGCCCCGGGGGAAACCGTGGAACGTACCCATCGGTCGTTGAAAGTAGGTACTTTGGGACTTCCAGATTCCAATTTATTTTCCGCGACGTCCTACTTGCAGGGTCGAGTGGCTTCACCTGTTCCCTCCTCCCACGGGGGCGGGCGGACACCCAATCTTCTTTCAACGCCTTCCTTCGTTCTACCTACCTCTTCCGACCGATGGCTAATCCCATGGTCCTGGGAAGCGGGTCCAGATTGCAATCCTCCTCCTCCTCCTCCTCCTCCTCCTCACCCTCCTCTTCCTCCTCAGCAGCGGCGGAGATAATGACCAGCAGCACACCAACCGCACCAGCCTTGACCGAGGAAAGCAGCAGAACCCGATAGCGGCGATTCTGATGTTGTAGCGGCGAAGCTGATCATGACGGCGCGGATTCCCCGCCGGCCTCGACTGTCTGGCTTCGCTGGAAGCCTGTCGGCCCTGCGAGGCGGCCTGCCTGCAGAGCACGGGGATTGCGGGCAGGGACGACGATGCATTCCTAAGCAAGTTAAGAATGGCATTGCGGTCACGCGGTATCCCGAAGAACCGCCGCGCATGGAGCAAGCACCACGTCGGATCTCTGGGACTGGGGCCCCCCGGAGGGACCACCGATGGCATGGAGGAACAACCAGTGACATGAACATAGTTTTCAGTCGGGCTTGTCCCTCTACACGAGGAATATTCAAGAATCGTCCGAAAATAGTCTGGGGACCATCTGTTTGCTATCTTCGAGCATTTTTGAATCATTTTTGGTGTATTTTCATTTTTCGTCCAAAATCCCCCTGTAGGGGGACAGGCCCGACCTAAACATATATTCTCGGAGGTCCGCGCGGAATTCTGGGGTCAGCGTTGCAGGAGTTGGGCGCCGCCGCCGTATCTGGCGCGCGGCCGCGCGCCAGTCGCGCTCGGCGCGCAGGGAAGGGGGTCCAGCGCCTGTCTTATGATGTTCCAACCTACTTTAGCCTTGCTCACCAGAAAGAACTTCGAGCACCAGAACAAGTACCGAACTCGAGGGTGTTCACGTGCCGGGCCCTGGGAGACACTCGTCCGACAGTGTTTCGACACTCTTTCGACGCTGTTTCTGGGTGCTCGGAATGATGTCTGGGGGAAGTGCGATGGGAGCAACATGACGCCTGTCCAAGAGATCAGCGCGGACCTCCGAATTTTTCTGTTCACAGTGGTCGGAGGGCACCAACTATACACCAACACCGATCCTGGCCCAGGATCACCCTGGGCCCATGATCGGTGTATATGCCTTCTTGCCCAAGGCAGGAGGGCGTATACACCGATCCTGGGCCCAGGATGATCCTGGCCAGGATCGGTGTTGGTGTATAGCTGGTGCCTTCCTAAGTGGAGGCCTATGCCAAGAGACACCCTCGCTTGCTTCCAGGGTGCCCTGGGCTTCTCGGGCTTCGGCGGTTCTGCCACTGAGAGCGCGGCGCCCCCTCCGCCAGAAAAGGCGGCGGACGTCCAGGGGTCTCGGGGGAGTGGGCTTCTTGTGGAAGGACTCTCGTGGTCGAGCCCCTGCTTTTTGTTCGGATGCCCAGGTCCCGACGTATTCCTAGAATCGATATGCTTGTGCTCTGTTATTGTCTGGGAGGGCCTGGGCCCAACCTGCTTTGTCTGTCTTCCTGCGTCGGGTCTTTTCCCGCTTCTTCTGACCGACACGTACTCGATGCGTATACTGAAGTCGGGCGTGTCCTTTCACAGCAGGAGTATCTGAGCAAAGTTAGAAATAATCTAGGTGCGTTGTGTGTCGTCTTTTGATTATGTTGGTCATGCTTTGACTACTGGTTCTTCAAATTCTCGCCTGTAGGAAGACATACCCGACCTATTTTTCGTGTTCTGAACCACTTCTTTTGACTGGAGCGTGCTCGATGCGTATGCTGCTCTCCCATTTCCCCAGCTGGGCGGCTGAAGAATCACGGGGTCGACCGCGCGGAACAGCTCAGGGCGGGTGCTGCTGGGGGGTGGCCTAAAGGGGGGGGGGGGGAAGGGCATTGCCCCCCAGATGGGGCACTTTTTAGGGCTCCCTTTGGGGGCCCCTGCTGGCTCCCAACGGGGCCCTGCAGGGCACCCCCCTCTCATGGCCCTGTTCCGGTCATCCCCCCCTGTGGGGCCACCCCTCAATTGGCACCCGCCCGACGTCGTCCGCCTGGCCCATGCCGCTGCCTGCGCTGCAGGTCTGGCTCGAGGATCGGGGCCAGAGTCGACGGCCAGGTGGGCGCGGGTAGGACGCGAGGCACCACAAGGTGACGGGATAGGGGGGGCAGGGGTACGATGTCAGGTGTGGCGTGCGCGAGCAACCAGCTTTCAGTCGGGCGCGCCCCCCTACAGGAGGAACACTACAGACCAGTCAAATCAAGTATGGGGACGCGGTTTCGTGTTTCTCTGCGCTTCTCCAAAAATGGTATTCATATAGAACTAGCCTCAGTGTCCTTAAAGGCCCGCATGCTGGAGGACGTGCCCGACCTACACATAGCTTGCTCTCTCCCCCTCGCGCCTCGTTTCGGCAAAGCTTAGTAGCCGCACGCGCCGTCAGATTATGTTCGGTGCGCCGTGCGCCCCCGCAGCGCTCGGCGCGCCGTTTCGCAACATGCTGCGCCTGTGCAGATCGTCGTGCTACACGTGTGCGCTCCGCCAGTGCAGCGTTGTCCGCAGACGCGACGCGCTCGGATCATCGGAGCACGCACCACCCGTCGCCAGTGCAGAGTGCGCCCTTTCGTCACCCTTCTCCCTGCCCTCTCCCTCGCTCTCCCCTCCCTGTATCTCCCTTTGTCCTCTCTCCTGTCTCCCTCGCTCTCCCTCCCTGCATCTCCCTCGCTCTCCCTCCATCACCCTCCCTCTCTCTCTCCCCCCCTCCCTCCCTCACCCTCCCTCACCCTCCCCTCCTCCATGTCCCCTTGTCCCTCCCTCCCTATCCCCCCCCATGTATCTTCATTATTCCTTCCCTCCCCTTGTCCTCTCTCCCGCCGAACGGTGCTTGTGAGATCGTGCATGTGCCACGTTTGTAGATGCACTCCTCGCTGCCGGTTGACCTCGAGGGGCCCCTTTTTGTCACTGCGCTGAAACGCATCATAGTCACACTTGTAGCGGGGCTACCACACGATCCCCGTATCGTACAACTGCGCGCACGTGTCGTCAGAGAGCGTCGCAGTACCTTTCTTGCCTTTCTGTGCTGGCAGGTTCTCTCGCTAGGGGGCCGAGATTTGCGCCATGGCACTTTCTTCTTTTCGCTAGCGGCCGGGCGCCGACGCGTTGACGCGGTCCGAGACGAAGAGTGGCTCCCACATCTACGGCGGCACGGTGAACAATTTCTACGAGTGGGAATTCCGCATAGAGATGCGCATGAGTGCCACCATGGCCTCAGTGGATCAATACACGGGTGCACCACATCAACACGTGGTCACCGCAGTTGTCAACAAGGTTGTAGAAAGCCTCAGAGGTGACGCGTTCGATATTGCCCTGGATATCGGTAAGTGCCTGCTTTTCATTCCGAATGGGATCGATCAGCTGGTGCGGGCGATTCGTGCTTCACTCTTCCCCGTAGAGGCGCAGGAAGCGAAGATCCTGTTCCAGGTGGGGCAGAGACCATGTGGACCACTGTCTCGGAAGAGCGGTGGGTCTATGGGCCCGTGCATCGCCCGAAGGAAGCTATGGTGGAAACTTGTCTCCATGTTGGATGCTGAGATCTTGATGCGCGGCGCTATGCTTGGCCCCCTTTTCTTGGACCATACAGGCCTCTCGCCTTCGGAGAATCTGATGGTGTTGACATCCGCAGGAAATGTGACAACCTTCGACAATATCAAGGACGTCTTGATTTCCCAGCACGGCCGCCTACATATCGCCAAAAGGGCAAGGGCACCTCTTCGACGCGGACGCAGCCCAGGCCCAGCTACCAGGACAGGAGCAAGGGCAAGGGCAAGGTGCGCTTCTCCAGGCCACAACGCGCCTTCTACACTGCTGAAGACGCGTGGTACGAGCAGGAGGAGAATCGCCCAGAGGAGCTGAGTCCTTGCCAGTACTGCGCGTCGGGCTATGCGCCAGAGCACGCCTGGGACGACGCGGCCCGGGACGACTACGCCGACGAATGCACCGGCGTCGACGCGGAATCGTATGTTCACTGGGTTCCTGTCCAGGATAGCAGCGAGCTCGACGTCGAGGCGGTCGACGAGCTGGTCAAGGCCGCGTGCGCGGAGGGGGGGGCTTCTGGCGCGTTCCAACCTTGGCGCCAAAGGGAGGAGCAAGGGCAAAGGAATGAGCGGAGGCAAGGGTTAGCACTGCACGCCCTGGTCGCCCAAGGGAGAGGCGGCAAGGGAGGGCCTTCCATGGAAGGTCGCAAGAAGCGGCTCTAGGAGATCAAGAAACGCTCGAAATTCAAGACCTGCCACGAAACGGGCCACTGGTCCAGGGGCCTTCAATGCACGGGCAAGCCCAGGACGGCAATGGCGGCGCACACTGGAGACACTTGGCGAGCGCCATGTCAGGTTGCGCGAGGGCGATGGCGAACGAGAGTTCGCGTCCGTCAGCTCTGTCGCCGCATCATCGCCAATCCCTCATCGTACCATTTGGAGCAAGGAGGAGCCGATGAGGATGGGTCATGGTGTTTCTCGTTCCTGCCCATCTCTTCTCGCGTCGTGCCCCACGGGGCGCCCGTGCGGGAGTGGGGGGGCTTCGACGGACGGCGTAGCTTGCAGCGCAACCACGTTGAGAGTCACGTCTGCGTGAGTTGCATGGGAATGGCCGAAGCCACTCCGGTTCAGGGGCCTCCGGAGCTCCAGGAGAAGAGTCTTCAGACCTCTGCAGGGGCTGAGGGATATATTCTTGGGCTCATGGCTGTTCGCTCGACCGAATCTTAGTCTACGGCTTACGGTTATGATGGGGGGGGGGGTTGCGCACGGCGCGCGCGCGCGTGCGGGTGGGGGGTGGTGGGGGGGGGGGGGGGGGGGGTGGGGGGGGGGGGGGGGGGGGGAGATCTGTTTCGGATCTTATCTTTGTTCCTGGTCAGGATGCTGCGTTTGCTTTGCTTCGGGCAAGCGCGAGGGGCTTAGATGTGGTCGTGTCCTCAGGGGCATTCCAGATTGCGTGGGTGGGGGTCGCATGGCGAAGGAACCGTGCGAGGGCCCGGTGACATTCTCAGGATGGGTCGATCGCAACTTCACTCGGACGGAAGACGGACAGATCGTGAAAGATTCGGGGCCGACATTTCCCAGTAACCAAGTTTTGCCTTCTCCGAGTTCATCTTATGGCCTGAACGGGGAACCTCCAGATCCCCCGCTGCCTCATCCATGTGCCCGAGGTTGAAAGAATCTCTCGGGCGTCGGTTCTAGCGCTCGTTTCAGCGTTCGCACCAGCCATGATTGTGGGCGCAAGACCAAGAAGGAGCGGGGCGCGGCATTGCGCTCCCTGGGTGGGTTCCCGCGCGATCCCGCGGGCAATCGCGGCAGTGTTCCAGATTTTTTTTCCCGCGCATTGCCGTCGCTGCCCAACGCGTGCCGACGAGCAGCCCAGGAAGCTAGCAGAAGACAAGAAAGCAACAGCTAAGAAAGTTGAGCGCTCCAGCAACACCCAATCAGACGCAAGTGAGGAGTCTCTTGAGGATGATCGCCGTCTCACCTCTACAGAGTTGAAGGTTGTGCGAAAGGCTTTCACAACACGTGCTGTTGATATTTGCGATGTTATGGGTAACATTAGTACAGGTGCGGTAATTTCTTTGCTTCGCGACTGTGTCACAGAGGTTGAAGATTCCTGTCTCGTTGGTTTTACGGTTCCAACGCTAACCGCTCAGGCCGAAATTTCGGCTCATTCTGAGCTTCGCACGGCTGGCGTCTTCAAGGGCGACGGTGTTTGGGCCGCGCTAGACGAGGGTCGTGATTCCCGGTGTTACGGCAAAGCTTGGGCTCTTAACGCAGTGGGTAAATTCGAGCAATTGGGCGTGTATTCTCCATGGGTTCACAGACGGCGTAAGACGCGCAGCGGTGTTGGAGGACAGGCAGGGAGCGCGACGACAGGTGAGAAGAGTATTCCGTTGCGCATCGTTGCCTCTCGTGGCGCCGTGCGTGGGTGTCTCGAATCGCATCAGTTGGGCGACTCGGTCATGTTATTCTTTCGTTGTCTCTGCCTGCGCAGGCCCCCCTCGGTCTCGCGAAGGATATCGTTCATGGTCGCGCTCCCTTGAGCCAGGATTGCGAGGTAGGAGTGCGTCGGTGTGCTCGCTCAGGTCTTCTTTTCATTTGTCTTGACCAATCTGACCTAGGGCGCGTTGCGGTGTCCATTTGTCCTTTGCGCATTTCGTACCAAGCAGCTTGTGGCCAGCCGCGCTGCACAGGTCCCTCCGGCGGCCGCTCTGCGCCGCCTGCTGTCGCCGCGCCGCCCGCTGTCGTCGACCGCCCCAGTAACGATAGCGTCGCGCGTACGCCTGCGCCCGTCGACCACTCCAGCGACGACGAGGGCGCGCGGTTGCTGCTGGCGGTGGCGCTCGCCCCGCACCGCAGGGCTCGAATTTAGCTGTGATCGCGCTGGGCTTGAAGAACTTCGAGAACACCCCGAGGTGCTCGGGGTCGACGATGCTGACGGAGTACTTCCGCAGTCATCACCGCTCCAGTCACGAGATGACTACCAAGGTACGCGACGGCAATGTCATCATAGATGCGCTTGTTGCTGCAGATGAGAAGATGGCCACCGATGATCGGCATGCGTCGGTGGACACCAGGGCTCTGGACGATCCGACTCACGCGCGTCATGTCGGTCATCGCCCGAACGCGTTGTACAATTCAGCTGAAAATGCACATGTTGTTGGCATCGCTGAGTATGCGGGAAGATCTTTGGCGAAGAACGCGTCTTCACAGTCTGTGTGCATTGATTTCATCTGTCGTTCTGGTCGGCATCGCTCTGATGCTGTCAGTTACGGCATTAAGCAGTCCTTGAAGCATCGTGACATTGAATGCAGTTCTGCACGCCGGAGTCGACATGGTTGGCCCAAGCGTACTTGTAACAGAGACTGCGATGATTGCTGTCACTCATCCGAGTGGTCCCGTGAGATGGCGCAATCTGCGGCTGACAAGATGGCGTCGCTCTTTTCTGGGCCTTTCGAGAAGTTCAGTGCGCGGCCGCCTCCAGTTCCCGAGCCGTCTGCCAAGCGCAGGCCAGGTGACGAGGCTGGGCTGGCCTGGAGGGAGGAGAAGAGATCTCGCGCTTCATCGAGCGTGGTTGACGGAGTAGATGATGAGGACGTGGCCGCTGTCATCCGCGCACGCAGCAAAACGATCTGGCACGAACGTCTCGGCGCTGGATATTCTGAGACAGATTCCAAGACCATGGTGAGGCGATATGTTGGGAGCGAGCTGCAGTTCTATCCGAAGATCTGCCACGGGGACAAGAGGCCGCCTGCAGAGTATGCGTTTTGTACATTCTGCGCGTGCGTATGCTGAAATTTTTGCATTGCCAAAACCTGATGGTGGTGGAATTTCTGCTGCTGCTTTTTTGCCGCCGCCCGTCGCCGCGTCGTCTTCCGCCGCTGCGTCATCCCCTTCGCGCCAGGCGCGCGCGCCTCGCACGGCGATGGCGACGGCGCGCCGAAGAAGAAGGCCCGCGCGGGCATCGCTGGCAAGTTGACGGGTCTTCCTCCGGGCACCTAAGGGCGCCATCGTTCGCCCTCCTGGGACGCCTCCTATGACGCCGCCACCAGAGCGCAAGGCCGCTGTCCTCGCGCCGAGGCAGCCGGATGGGCCGCCGCCTGCGCGCAGCGCAGAGCCGCCGTCGTCACCACCGCCGCCTCCGGCGAGTGCTGTCGCCGCCAGCAGCGACGACAAATCGAGCAAGATTTTCGCGTCTCGTTCAAGATCCCCGACTTCTCTTGTCGACCTGGCCACGGCGGGTGGTGAGCGGGCCGGGGGTCCAGTCGTGGGCTCCGAGCCGATTGCAACAGGCGCAGCTCGGCTGGATTTGCTTTTCGAGCACGGCAAGCAGAGGAATTCGTCAGGCACATTGATCCTCGATCGTTTCCATCAGAGGAGTCGAAGGGCCGCGCGGGAGAGCAGGACACTGGGACATTGGCGCGTGTGAACTGCAGAATTGAGCCGTTCAACACTCAGATCAATGTCCGTCGGCAGGGTCTTCTTGGAAGAAGAGTCCCATGGGTCGCCCCAAGGACACCCAGTCCTGGAAGCGCATAGAAGATGGAGCGGCCATGCGTTCTTCTGCGGATGCTGAGGAGTTCGGTCGGATGACAATCCTCGTGGAGCCCCCGAGGGTCCGCGTTGACGGAACATCGTATTTAAGCGCGCCACTGCAGCTGGATCAGCATGAGATGACTACCATGAATGCTAAAGGGTCGTGCCAATAATTGCTCTGGGTTGTGTAACATGAGTATGCAAGATGAGTTGTTACCTGTGTGTGTTGCCGAGCTGTCTGCACCAGGCATGTCTGCTACCGAGAAGGAGATCGTCGAGAAGGTGGTCAGGAACACCGACCCGCTTCGCGGACGAACGGGGACCAACCTGGCCGGGGCGCTGCTCTACGTCATCGGCGTCGCGTTGGCCTGCCCAGTCTAGAGCGACGCGGTGGTGCGCTCTGATTGGAAGCGTTCGGTGGCAGACGACATCGTCGAGGGCAATCCTGATCTCGTTGTTGCCTACAGTTCATCGCATCATCCTGTGATCAGTGATTGTTTTTCTGGTTTGGCTTAAGATAAATGTCCTGTAACTGTTGCGCTTGGTAATGCGCCTGGTTGCTCAAGCCTTGAGGTTGCTTGCGCGCTGAACCCGCACCTCGAGTCAGACGTGGACATCGCGAGTCAGCAATTCTTCGTTCTCTCGGAGAGTTAGGTCAGAAAGTTAGACGGGATAGACTTGCACTTACAGCTTTCCCCGCTGAAGCCGCAGAGGAGGGTGTTCGAGGCGATATTGACGCGATCATCGGTGATGGCGACGTCGTTGCAGTCTCAATGGGACGCCTGGGGGATGAGGAACAACATATCCTGGAACACATCAACCTACCGTGCGAGCCGAAGCACGAAGGAAAGAGAAGGAGGCGTGGTTGCAGATCCCGCTCCGCACAAGGATCGCCACTCGATGATTGCACAGACAGTTGTGGCACGTGCCTAATCGTGTGTTCGTGCAGCTATTGAGAATCTCCACGATATCATCGGACGACCTTGAAGCCGCCACGAATTATCGATGTGCAGATTGCGAACTTCACAAGTCGCTAGCCCAAACTTATAAGGTTACCTTACCCAAGAAGTTCTGCTTCAACCATGACATCGGCAGCGACTGTCTAGAGGTAAAGGGCGACAGTGAAGAACGTTATACCTTCTTGAACATAGTGTGCCAGGGTACAACATTTCAGCGCGTGGTCTTTGTCGAAGAGAGATGGCACGCCGTCTTCGAGAGCATGCCTCGCTGCACTTCAGCAACGCTGTGCGTGGGCAGGTAAGCCCACGAGAATTGTGTTGGGCCGTGGGCTGCTGAGCAGAGGAGTGTTTCTACACTGGGTTAAATATCGAGGGATCGACCTCCGCGACGCCGGCGTCGAGTCCCCCGAGAAGATAGGCCGCGCCGGGTGGAGTTTGGAAAAACATGGTCAAGAAGGTGGCACGCGACATGAGTGTTTCCAAACTCGATGAAGTCATCTCAAGTTCATCAGAAGCCGACAGCGCGAAGAAAGAGATGTCACGAGTCGGCGGATTTGCGCCTGCTCAGTGGGTGCTCGGAAAGATGCCCCGTGCCCCAGGGAGTCAATTCGACGACGAGGAAGCTTTCGACTCAGGAGTGCGTGCGAACGTTTCAAAAAAAAAAAAAAAGGACCGACGAGTTTTCTCGCCAGGCTGCGACCCAGGCGTCTGCCAGAACAGCATTCGCAGCACGCGACGTCGGGAGTGGGGCGGCAATGCCCGCGCTCCGAAAGGGAACGCCGCTAGCTGGGGAATATCATGTAGGTGATGTAGTATGCTTTCGCAAGAGGCCGACCGACGGCGAGGTTTCCGCTGAGTGGAGCGCTGCCTCTCGCATCGTTGGATTCGATGGCAAGAACGCGTAGGCTGTCACGGAGCGCAGGCCTGTCTGCGTGGCTGTCGACAGGCTTCGACCGTGCGCAGCGGCGGGAGCGTTGGCATACCAGTAACTCTCGCAGCACCATGACGGTGGTGTTGAGAAGTGTGCACCTCCAGTCTAGCAACGGCAGTCATTTGTGGACGAGCGACGTGAACTGCCAGAACCACCGGCGCAAGAGCAATCTGTGGACAAGAACATCCGATGCGGACGGAAGGGCTGCCGGGGATCCCAAAAGACCCCGAGTTCATAGAGGAGCTTTCTTGCCACGTGGCAGATGATGAACTATCAGATGGAATGATCGTTATTGTGCCCCCGCGTCGAGGTCGTCAGAGGTGAATCGAACGCCTCTTCAGAGGCCGCTACTAGACGGCGTCCCGTACGGTATGCAGAGTCGCAACGAAGTGACGGGCCGAAGAGTCGAGAATGCCAATGGTAGTACAGGGGGGGTTCCGAGTCTGTCTCGGAGCCAGCTCCCGAAGCAGCGATACCACTTTTTGACGCCATGCGCAGGGCCAGAACATCAGGGCCGGGCATACATCTTTTATTTCGTAGAGAAGCTTCATTCGTTGTTAAGCCATGTGAATCGCTTGTCGGTTTCTTGCATGGCCGCACGTTCGTAAGCCGCAATCGAAGAAGAAGCTAGAGAGTTAAGAATATGATGTACTATCGGGAATCAGAGGACGTTAAAAATGGTTTACGGCTCGCAAGACGAGACGACCAGGAAAATTAGCGGCAGTTTCACGCCGCCGTGCCTATTGGCCCCGTGGAACTGCCAAATATCCACGATGAAGGATGCCGACTTGTACCTGCGCAACGGATTGACATTTACAAGAATGAACAATTCCGTAGACCGGGTGGACCTCCGGTTGCACCGCAGTACAAGAGTTGTTTTGTCGTGCGTGGAGATCTGGAGGAGTCGTTGGGCGTCCGCGCGGATTTACCAACATGCGAACTCGAAGGGCTAAGGTTGATAGTATCATGGGCTGTCGGTGCCGAGGCGACGCTCAAGCGTGCCGACATTGCATCTGCGCGCTTCCAGGGGCAGGAACTCGACCGCCTCATGCTGCTCAAGCCATCGCCCGACGGATTCGAAGGAGTACCGGATGGTGGGGCACCGACCGCGCGCATGCCCGTCTATGGCGCGCGCGACGCAGGACGAGGTGGTTCGCGGGAGGTTTGAAGCTCCTGGTCTGCAGGGGGATCGTATCAGGCCTGCTTAGTTAAGTATCCACTATGGCATGGACGAGATCACCTAGGTGTTAGGTACACGCGTGGATGGCATCTTGCGGGCTGCAGATGCTGAAGGTCAGAAAATTATCGTTTCGGCATTCGCAGAGTTAGATATATGCGAGATCAAGCCGGACAATTTACTTCATGGCGCTTTAGAAGTTGATCAAGATGAAGGTTTCATGGCGGGTATCACGGCCAGGGGCAATATTGAGAAAGTCTAAGCTGCATTATATCCTGGAGACACAGCCCCCCTACGAGAAGGTGCAATGAGGGCGAGACAGCGCAGCTTAGATCGGTCGCAGGTGATTTGTCATGGGCCATGGTTTACGCGCCAGTGTAAACCTGAGCTATTGCGTCGTGTGAGCAGGCAGCAGGTTGCAGTGCGTCGTGTTAAGGCACTTCATCTCAAGGAAGCAAACCGTGTATCATAATAAGCAATTCAGTCCGCTGACAGCGGGCGAGTATTCAGGGGTGGAGCTGTTGAGCGGAATCAGGATATGATAGTTTCTGTTGTTTCTGACGCCAGTGGGGCAGGAGAAGTGGGCGTCGTCAAGGGTAGAGTCGAGCCTCTCAGGTCACAATGGGCTAGGTTCAGCGGGGTCGCAGGGCCTGGATTCATCGAGGGGGACAGACGCTGCACGCATTCACCCTGCATGTATAACTAGTACAGTGATCAAGCGAGAATGTCAATCTACATTAAGCAGAGACCCTGGCTTGTTTATGGGGTGTAGAATCTGGTGCACGCATTCGCGCCGACATCGCAGATGCGCGCGGCGTGCGTGGCGCAGGAAAGGAGCTGCCAACCAGCTGGGAAGACGAATCAACCATGTCCATGGGGCACTTATGGAGGACGGATCGCAAAAACCTTGAAGAACATCTCGTGGCACCAACTTTGGGTAAGACAGAATATAAGCGCGTGAGTATCGATTTCAGTAGGTTAAGACAATTGATTTTGACCAATGGAGCAGCAGAAGTTAATATTTTATATCCACGCACATTTTGTGATACGATCCGATGGACCGATGCAAGCATTATGGCTGTTGATTGTCTCACGAAGAAGATGCCGACGCAATTCCTTGCTCATATTTTACGTACACGCTCGTGCGACGTAACTCCAGCCCCTGGGTCTATCTTGAAGAAGGTCAAGAAGCAACTGGCGAGGGCCAGGACGAATGCCATCGGGGAGGTGAGTGACTGAGTCCTGACTGCCTTTGATTTGAGTGATCCTAACATGGGAATACTACTTTTACTGCCCCTAGAGGCTTAGTAAGACCAGCGGTACTGCGAGGTCTGCCGGTTAACTCGTGGTAAAGTTTCACGGGTGTGAGATAGGGCGTGTCTCGCGAGTGTACGTGGTCCACTTGCTGCCGTTTGACCTCTATGGGCCCCTTTTTGCCAGTGCGCTAAACTGCATCGTAATCACAGTGCTCGTGGAGCGCCACGTCATATCCGAACGTCTGCTCCCCGTGGCATTCTCCTTTCCTGCCCTTTTTCTGTATCCGCCCTCTTTTTTTCGTGCTTCACTGACCCCCCTCTCGTTATTCGTGATCTGCGCACTGCCCCCCTGCCATGACTCATCCTCGTCTTCTCGTCGCTGGTGGTTCCTCCCCCTCTCTCTCTCTCTCTCTCTTTCGGTTTCTCCTTTGTTTTGCTAGCTGTATATTGTTTTTTTTTGTTTTCTCTCTTTCTCTTTTCGCTGCTATATATTATGGGAGGAATTGGTCTAACCAGGGTTGGCCAGAGGGGGTTTGGCCGGGAGGATTAACCCCATCTCTGGAGGTTGGCCAGGACAGTTGGCCGGGTCCGTCGTCGCACGAGTCGGCATTGCATTGCTCATAAGGGTTGGCCAGGATTGGCTAGTGGCTTGGTGGCGCCAGTTCTTAGATAGCGATTCGTCTTATATTTCCGACAATTTGTATATATATATATATATATATATATATATATTAAGCGTATATATGTGTGCATATGTGTGTGTGTGTGTGCCTCTCTCCCTCTCTCGCTCCGCGGTGCCCCGGGCCCCGTGCGCTGCGCCATGGCCCGGGGGTGTCGCCCGCGTGCGCCTCCTCTTGGTGCCCGCGCGCCACTGTGCGGGGGGGCCTCCCGCGGGGCCCCCACTGCAGGCAGGCGTGGCGCGCGCTTTGGGACGAACGGTTGTCGTTGGGACGGCCTGTCGTCCGCGGTGCGCGTGTCTCTCTGTCTGTCTATCTCTTGTTCCCTCCCCCCCCTCCCTCTCCCTCTCTCCCTCGCTCTCCCTTCCCTCCCTGCCTCCCCCCCACCTCCACCTCCCTCACCCTCTTTTCACCTGCCCCCCCCTCCCCTCTCCCTCCCCCTCCCCCTGCCCTTCTCGGCCCGGCGTCGCCAGAGTTGGCAAGCGGGGGAATGGTTCGGTCAGCTCCCTCCCTGCCCCCATGGCCCCCTCGTCCTCCCTCCCCCCTTTCGCCCCTCTCTCGCCCCCGCCGCCCGCCCTCCTCCCCCATGCATACACAGACACACACATACACACACTTACACACACCTACACAAACTTACACACACACACGCACACACACAATCATACACGCAGTTACACAAAAACATACACGCAAACTTACACACACGCAATTAATCGCACCTACACACACGCACACGCACACGCACACATACATATGCACACGCACACGCGAACACGCACACGCACACGCACACGCAC
>CAUYUJ010018417.1:35000-45000 GCA_963575745.1 Prorocentrum cordatum
CACTTGCCGTCGGCGCGGCATCGCAGTGGGCCCGAGTGGAAGCGGCCCGGGGAGAGCCGCGATGAGAACGGGGCCTCGGGACGGGCCACCGTCGACTAGACGTAAGAGTGACCTTTTGCCGAAGTGACCTTTGGTGCGGGCCCAATTGGGCCCCCCGATCGCCGAACGCCAGGCGGCGGTGGCGTCTTGCGCGCTCGTGTTTGGCCCCCCCCCCCCCCCCGCGGACCCCAGAAAGCCGCGCACCAGAGGTCACTCTTACCCAGGGTCACTCCTTGCGTGTGGTCGACACCGAGGGGGTGAGGGACACCTGGGGCTCCCGTGGCCTGCTCGGTGGGCTCACCTCGGTGGCAACGTTAGGCGGGCACAGTTACAGGGGCGGAGTCCATCGACCCACAATCGCCCGCTGATCGCCGAGGGGGGCCCGACAGCCCCACCCTGCGGCGTCGCCGGCGGGGGCCCGTCGCCGATGATGCTGTGGGTGATGCATCGCCGATCCCGGGTGCATTCTTCCCCCCCCCCCCCCCTCCTCCTCCTCCTCCTCCCCCCCTCCTCCTCCTCCTCCTCCTCCCTCCTCCTCCTCCTCCTCCTCCCTCCTCCTCCTCCTCCTCCTCCTCCTCCTCCTCCTCCTCCTCCTCCTCCTCCTCTCCTCTCCTCCTCCTCCTCCTCTCCTCCCCCCCCTTGGGCCCCTTGGGCCGAGGGCATTTTCCCCCCCCCCTTGGGCCGACGACGACGGCGACGAACAGAGCGCGAAGCCCCCTCGCGCTGGTGCGCCGGGGCGAACGCGGCGCGCACCTCCTGCGCGGCCGCCTCCCCGCGCGCCTCGTCCCCTCCAGGCCGGCGGGCGAGCGGGCGACCTGGTCGCTGCGGCGGGGGCTGCAGTTGCAGCGTGTGGAGTTGCAGATCACGGCGCTTCAGGCTGGGAGTAACAGCGACGTGGAGGATCAAGTGCGCGTCGCTGGGATCCTGTCGGGGCGCCCACCGCGCGTTACGGTGATCCTGCTGCGCTCTGTCTCCAGGGTCCAGAAGCTTCCCAACTCCCGCGCGCTCTGCCCAGCGCCGTGCCCGTTGTCAGCCATCCGTTTTTTTTCCATGCGATTGGTCACCAAACGCCGACTCTGTAGGGCATCTGGAAGCTCCTCTGCAGTTCCAGTTTTCGCCTCACGTGATGTCGGGCGAGTGTGGGTAGTTCAGTGGTGACTCGGCGTGGTATGATGCATCTCCGCGAAGAGCGTGTGCCCGCGCGGGTAATCTGACCATCGTGCTTGGACAATTTGTAGCTGGTATGGCATGTCCCATGCTCTGATGGTGCCAAGGGGGGGCTCGGACAGCCAAGGCCCCTGAGGGGTGTTGTGCCCGCCGCGATTGCCTCCGCGGCAAGCCAACCAGCGCCCGCCAGCCATGGCTGGAATTACTTCTCTGCGGCTTTTGCGCTGCTGTACATGCTTGATCCCGGCGGAAGAGACCGGGATCGATTGCGCCCCCATTGCCGCGTATATTACCCGCGTCATGTCGCGCGTTTGCTCTCCTCGCCGCACGGTGTGCCGCGCTGGCGGCTCACGCTAGCCGCAGCTGAAGGTCGCTAGTTTCTTTCGCGTAAGACCAGTTTCTGTTAGTCGCTCGCACGAAGCCTTCCTGGGCTGGCCTGGGCAACCTGTTCTGGCGGAGTTCGGCGCCGCCTTGAAATGCGGCCGTTGTTTCGCCAGCGCCTGCCTTTGCAGGTGAGTTCTCGGGCGGCCCAAGCAATCCTTTCTCTGCGCACGTCGGGGCGTTTTTAAGACGGACGCATTCAATATCATCCGCCACTTCTCCTCCTCCTCCTCCTTCTCCTCCTCCTTCTCCTCCTCCTCCTCCTCCTCTGCGTGTTTCTTCACCTCCTCGTTCTCCTCCTTGGCCTCCTCTTCCTCCTCCTCCTCCTGCTTCTCCCTCCTCGGGAGGCGGCGGGTCGCGGAATCATTGTGAGGGGGAGGGTGGAGTGGGATGAATGCGTGGGGGAACAAAGGGGAGGACGGGAAGTCCTGGGCACAGCGGTCAGTTCGGAATTTTCATGCAGTCAATCCGCACAGTAAGGATGGGCAACTTTCCTCAGGGTACCCTTGAATTCTTGCCCCTTCGGCCCATCCCTAGCGACTTTCGCTGGCAAGCCTCGTTCGAACAAAAACGTTTCATGGCCCTCCAAGGCCTTCCCATGTGGTTAAGGCCAGTCCAATGTGGTTAAGGAGGACGGAGGCATATGAGGGGGAAGAGGATGGGGAGGAGGAGAAGGAGGTGGAGGAGGAGGAGGAGGAGGTGGAGGCGAAGGAGGAGGAGGAGGAGGGAGAGGTAAAGGAGGAAAAACAAGGGAATGAGGGAGAGGAGGAGGAGGAAGAAGAGGAGGAGGAGGAGGAGGAAGAGGATGAGCATGAGGAGGAGGAGTTGGGCGGCGATGATGATGCAGCTGTGAGACAGTGATGAGGATGGAGTGATGATGCAGCTGTGAGACAGTGAAGGGGAAAGGAGAGAGAGAGAGAGAGGAACAGAGAGAGAGAGAGAACGCGATAGCGAAGAGAGGTGGGAGACTCGGGACGGTTCGGGACGTTCTCGCTGTGGTCCCGGGGGTTCGCCCCAGCTGCTGGGGTGCTGCCTCATCCTGCCTGGCCTCCCTCGACCCTCTTATTCCCGCTTGCTCTTCCTCCTCTTCTTCTTTCTCCCGATCATCAGAAGTCATCCCCGGCCCACATTGACGTCGATCCCCGACCCCCCCCCCCGGTCCCTTCCCTGGCATTCGTCGGCCCCCTCTGATGTCGGCCCCCCCGCCAGCCCCGCCCTCCTCGGGCCTCGTCGATCCTCGGAAGGCCTGCCTCGCTGCGTCGATCAAGATCTGAGTCTGGCGCGCTGAGCACGTCGATCAAGATCTGTCACCAAGGGCTCCCCCGAGGGCGCGAAGTTATTCGCGCTTCGCGCTTCGCGGTCCTCGTTCCTTCTCCCCCTCCTCCTCGTCCTCCTCTTCTCCCCCTTGGAGGGCGGCGCGAGAGCGCGAAGTTATTCGCGCTTCGCGCAGCGCGAAGCGCGAACTTAGGAGCCCTTGCTGAGTCTGGCGCGCTGAGCACGTCGATCAAGATCTGTCACAGAACCCCTCCCCAGGTCCATGCAGGCCAGATCTCTCATTACGAGATACGTTTCTGATGGCCACTGGTTCCAAATCACTGGGCTCCAGGTGCCGAGCAAGCTGGGCTCGTCTGTGGAGCAGGCCCAATGGCTGGGCTCCAGGGCTAGCTGTGTCCTACATCGCTGGGCTCGTTTGTCGATCCTCCTCCCGCGCGTGCGGCGAACATGTCCATGTCCATGCGCTCGCATTCTTGGCATCGGGGTGCAATCCAATGGATACGCTCGGCGCGGGGTACCCCGCGAAGCTGAACCGTGTCCACAGCGTGGCGGCCGAAGGCTCCAGACTTCGAGGCAGCGGGTATGGATTCCAGGGGCAATTGCAGGAGGGCACAGGCGCAGGGCGGGACGCAGCGATCCCCGATCGCACATTGATCGCGCGACGGGGGCCTGATGTCGGGAGACTCTTCATGGGGGGGGATCCCATGGGGGATACGATCCCAGGGGGGGGATCCCATGGGGGGGGCAGGAGGGGATCCCATGGGGGGGATCCCCTCCTGCCCCCTCATGGGATCCCCCCCCATGGAGAGTCTCCCGATGATGGACCACCCCGCCCAGGTCCGTTCGGACTCGTGGTCGGGGGCCCGCCGCTTAAGCTCTCGGCGACGTGTCGCCGATTCTGGGGCGATGCTTTCTCCCCCCGAGCTGGCCCTCCCGAATTTCCCCTTTCCAGAGAAAGGAAGAGGGGGAGGCTTCGAGAGGTCTGGAGAGGGGGGTGGAGGACTATAGAACTGGGGCCCCCCTCTCGTGCAGACGGTCCTGTGCTCGAAAGGGTATCGCCTGCGCCCCTCTGGCGATGCTGTGCCGTGGACGTTGTGGATCCCCGCC
This sequence comes from Prorocentrum cordatum, assembly GCA_963575745.1. Classification (NCBI taxonomy): domain Eukaryota; class Dinophyceae; order Prorocentrales; family Prorocentraceae; genus Prorocentrum; species Prorocentrum cordatum. The sequence continues at coordinate 38,970 of CAUYUJ010018417.1, forward strand.
TCTCGATCCTCGCCGCTCTCTCTTCTTCTTCCTCCTCCTCCTCCTCCGCCTCCTCCGCCTCCTCCTCCTCCTCCTCCTCATCGCCCTCACGCTGCAGGTGGACGCGCGGATCGAGGCCGTGTCGCGCGAGGTCTGGAGCGCCTTGACGGAGGCTCGGCGGGGCGTCCGCTGCAGCACGCCGGTGACCATCTCGTCGGGGCCGCTGCGGGGTCGAGACTCCGCGTGTGGCAAACACAGGTACGTGTTACACGTGAATGCATGGTAACAAGATGTGCATGACTGTATACCTGTATGCGTCTGTGTGACATCCAGTTTGTGCATATGTGCATACATATATACATATATGGATGTAGATATGTACACGTATGGCCATACAGGTATATCGATAAATATGTAAACATGCAGTTGGTTGCGGCACGTTTCGCCACAGCGCCAGCCCAGAATCATGAAGGGCGGTTTCTCGAGGGGTCCCCGGAGGCCGTCATGCGTGACACCGCCTGTATGCAGGTTTGGGGAGGCACGTGATGATGATGGTGGGGATGATGAGGCGAAAGCGGAGGTGGAGGAAGAGGAGGAGGATCAGGAGTAGTAGTTGTAGTAGTTGTAGTAGTAGTAGTAGTAGTAGTAGTAGTAGTAGTAGTAGGAGTAGTCGTAATAGTAGTAGTTGTAGAAGTAGTAGTTGTAGAAGATGTAGTAGTAGTAGTAGTAGTAGTAGTAGTAGTAGTAGTAGTAGCAGTAGTAGTAGTAGTAGTAGTAGTAGTAGTAGTAGTCGTACTAGTAGTCGTAGTCGTAGTAGTAGTTGTAGTACTAGTAGTAGTACTAGTAGTAGTAGTTGTAGTAGTTTTAGTAGTAGTAGAAGTAGTAGTGGTAGTACTGGTAGTAGTAGTAGTAGTAGTAGTAGTAGTAGTAGGTGTAGTAGTAATAGAAGTATAAATAGAAGTATAAGTAGAAGTAGTCATATAAGTCGTAGTAGTGGTAGTAGTAGTAGTAGTAGCAGTAGTTGTAGTAGCAGGAGTGGTGGTAGTAGTAGTAGTGGTAGTAGTAGTAGTAGTAGTAGTAGTAGTAGTAGTAGTAGTACTGGTCGTAGAAGTAGTAGTCCCAGGAGTAGTAGTTGTAGTCGTAGTAGTAGTAGGAGTTTAAATAGCAGGTAGTCGTAGTAGTAGTAGTAGTAGTAGTAGTAGTAGCAGTAGTCGTAGTCGTCGTCGTAGTAGTAGCAGTAGCAGTAGTAGTAGTAGTAGTAGTAGTAGTAGTAGTAGTAGTAGTAGCATTAGTAGTCGTAGTAGTAGTAGTCGCTGTCGTATTTGTAGTAGTAGTAGTCGTCGTAGGAGTAGTATTCGTTGTAGTAGTAGTGGTAGTAGTGGTCGCCGTGTTCGTAGTAGGAGTTGTAGTAGTAGTAGTAGTTGTAGTAGTAGTAGTAGTAGTAGTAGTAGTCGTAGTCGTAGTCGTAGTACTAGTAGTAGTAGTGGTAGTAGTAGTAGTTGAAGTAGCAGTAGTGGTAGTAGTAGTAGTAGTAGTAGTAGTAGTACCAGTAGCAGTCGTAGTAGTAGTAGTAGTAGTAGTAGTAGTAGTAGTAGTAGTAGTAGTAGTCGTAGTCGTAGTCGTAGTCGTAGTAGTAGTCGCAGGGGTAGTAGTAGTAGTAGTAGTAGTAGTAGTAGTAGTAGTAGTCGTCGTAGTCGTAGTCGTAGTAGTAGTAGTAGTAGTCGTCGTCGTCGTCGTCGTCGTCGTCGTCGTCGTAGTAGTAGTAGTAGTAGTAGTAGTAGTAGGAAGAGCAAGGTATGGTTCCTCGCCATTTTTAGCGGAGTTGTTTGGAACTCGTTCGGGTCGCTTGTGGGTCGTATTGACATCCTTGAAGCAGTGTTGGGCGTCATTTGGGCCTTCCCCGGCCGTCTTGGGGCTCTCTTGACCGTGTGGTAGGTGTCTGTTGGCCGTCGTTGGGCCGCCTTGGCGCCGTCTTGGGCAGTCGAAGCCTTGTCGCCCCATCAGGCTGCTTTGGGGGGGCTCTCTAGCGCATAAGGGACTGGTTCCCCTCCCAAACCCACAAGGCACCTCGTCGATCAATTTAAATCAGCATGCTGCGTTTAGGTGCCCCCGACGGCCAGGATGGGCGCGTGCCCCGATCCTCGGACTAGGATGGGCCTTGCCAAGGTTGGTGTGGGCACAGTGCCCCGACATCCGACGAGGTTTTTTTTCCACGCGCTGTCTTCCCATGCGCGTGACACCCGCATTTCCCACCACCCTCACTTCACCTCCCCTCCTCTCTCCTTCTGACAACTGCGTGACTCGATTTGCGGTTCATACCATCGGACAAAAGGCCACGTCCTTCTATGATCCATAACCCGATCCCACGTTCTCTCTCTTACTTCTTCTCTTGCTTGCCATCAAGAGGTGGGCTGTGGCATACATCGATACGTCGCCGACATGTTCTTAAAAGTCGGGTTCTCAGCTTCTAACCTCATGGTGAAGCCAGTACCCTTATTCTTCACTCGGTAGCGGAGCTGGTTACTTTTTCGTGTGGTTGGCTCTTACACCAGGCGTTATGTACATAGCAACTTGCCACGGCACAGTGGAGAACCCGACTGCGCCGGCTTTCAACCACCGCAGCCCCAAAACCGCATGTATACACATATACATATATATATACATATATATATATATATATGTATATATATACATATATATGTATATATATATATGTATATGTATATATATATATCCGCATGCTGACGGCCAGGTCAAGCCAAACACCCAGCCGCATGCTGCCGCTACGGCTGGGCCCTATCAACAGGCTCGCGCCTCGACCGCCGCCGCGCATTCATTGCATGGCGTTGCGCTGCTAGGTTGCATTGCGTTCCGTTGTTCGCCATCGCATGAACAAAACGTACAAACCACACCAGGATTATATATATATACATATATATATATATATGACAACATGCGTGGAACACTTCAATATATCAAGTTGCAATTCAACAGTGTGGGTGTCCTATTTTTTAGCACGGCGCGATTGTCATATCCAGGCTCGATTCATAATCGATGCTCTTTTCATGGTCGTTATTTTTTTCGATGCTCAAATGTGTGGGGGTGCACCACAACAATCAGCCAGGGGATCTCGTGGACTACCACTGCCCGGCTTCTACCAAGGACGACTGGGGTGGATGGAGCGCGCCGTGCCCCAACGCCCGTGCTTGCCTTGACCGTGGTCAGGCAGTAGTGCAGGTCGGCGGTCGGGAAGTCTTTGCGCAGTGCCCAGACGGCCATAGTGGCCCGCGAGATCGGCCCGGATACTGCGGCAACGCGAACAGCATTGGACTTCGTCGCGAGCTTGCCCGCGGGGAAACCTGCCCTGGTCTTGCCGACCAAGCAAGGGAACTGCGGATGGCCACGGCGTGTCGGCCTTCGCCCAATGCGCGCTTAGCCCTGCAGTACTTCGTCGGAAACTATTTTAGGATAGAAGACGTTGCAACTGTGCGTTTGGCTAAAAACATCCACAGCTCACCGGCAGCACCCTTGCCCTTCTCACTACTACGAGTCAAAATGTGCCACGCCCAAGATTTACGACAATCGTGGGACCGCGGGTTCACGAATCATTCATAACCTAAGGACATGAAGAGTTCTAGCAGGTTTTGATGAGGATCTCTTGAATTTTGCGGACCTGGCGGACACGCCTGCGTCGGGCGGCCACGCCCAAGAGGAGGATGGACCTCCATCGCCAGCCGCGCACGACGACAGGCTACCGACGATCAAGCAGTGGCGAAGCATCCCGGCTTGCCTATAGGCCCACCAAAGAATGTTCCAAGACCTCGTCGCGCTTGCACGAAATATTATTAGAACATTTGTGCTTGATACTGTCTCGGTTTATCGCATCGGGTTCAAGTTCTAAGAGCGCGCTTTTTTTATTTAGAAAAAATATTACAACATGTTTCGGTTCGAAGAACATTTCGTGGTCGGGCTGTAAAAGTGCTGCGTCGGTCGGTCCCTGCTCAAGACTAGTGCTGAAGAGACAGAAGCGATTTGGAAGCGCGCGTCGCGGGCGCGTGGTGCGCAGAGCTCCAAGTGCACGCGGATCTGCTCGAGACCCCCTCATGGGAGTCCTTGTGCTCTGTGCCGACCAGAATGGCCACCAGCAGCCACGCGTTCCAAGCCGTTGCGAGTGACATGCAACGACACTTGTAAGACATAGGTCATGCTCGGAAGCGTGGCGCCGACGAAACCTCCCCGGCGCCTTGGGCCACTGAGTGCGACGAGGCGACCACGGTCAGTATGTTGAGCTGTGCTTTACTGCTGATATGGCTGAGGTTGTTCTATCTGATCAACAATGCTGCGAGTTACTACACAGCGGCGGAGCAATCGTAATGCGCGTCTATGCCTCAGCCGCAGCTGAAAGAGCCGTGGCCGCCAAGGAAGGCGACCGCCCGACAAGGGCAGGAACGCGAGCCACCCCGACCCAATATCCAAAGTTTTGTGCACTGCTGCTAAATGGCATGGTAAACACGTGCTATGCTCATAGCTCAGAACATGGTATCTTAACACATACCCTCAATATGGTATGCTAACACATACTTGAATCTGCACGACATCAAGAGTGCTAATATACCATGGCCGCCAGATTTGTGTGCCAGTGGAATTTCGCCACCAGCGACAACGGCGAAATGGATTTAACAATTAGGCGACGCCTTTTTATTGGTGGCTTCGTGGGTGTCGAAGCATTCGGCATAGTAGCCTTTTCCAGGCACAGCTCGCCGAGCAAGCCAGATGATGCTCGCCAGCACATTTGCGTGCAAGAAACAGTGGATCATGGCATCCATGGTCATCGATGAGGATTTGGCAGAAGCCATTGGAGAGAGTGGCGCGTGGTTTGCTTTATGTTACAAACCCGCTCAGTCTCGGTGCTACGCGCATTGCGGATTCTCGCCCCATGACGAGTCAGAACGTTGTCTATAGTGCCTTGAGCCAGGCACGGGCGCCCAAGACGCCGACGCCCCTGGGGCATTCTCATTGAAGCTCAGAACTATCACGCGAGGAGTCGGGCTAAAGATTACGCCGCAGGATGCATACTTTCGGACAGCCCAAACTTCCTGGCAGCCCAGCACGTCGACGACATAAACATGGCATGAGCAGGCGACACTATTGACACATGCGTCAAATCTGCAGAAGGTGCGGCGGGCGCTTGCGGTCTGAACAAACAGCGTTGCACCAATTGCTCGGTGCGTCGCGCTGGGACCGCGGGCGGCCGCGTCCAGCTGGATCTGGGTGAATACATCAAACAGCTTCGCCCGATGCAATATCCAGAACTCACGGGCGCTGTCGCGGAAGAAATGGAAACGGAGGTCGTGCCCGACATGCGCATTAGTCTACGTGGTGAATATAGCATTTCATGACTCCGACAGGGAGGGCGATCTTCTTGCAGTTCAGCGTATCGTCGCCTCAGCGAGGACGTTGACGAAGTAAATGGGGTATGGCATCCGATGGGCCAGCCGTTCACTGCGTGGACACGCGCCTAATGGCAAGGCAGTAGTTCATCGGGTCGATGCACGCTGCAAGTCGCACCGCTTGCAGGTACGTTTCAGCTACTCAGCTGAAACACTGGCATCCGCTCATAATCTTGAGGACAGCTGCCCTACCAAAGTTACATTTCATGAGCATATAGCTGGGCCCCTAACGGCCAATCGCAGTAAGAGCATTCTGGAGCGCGGTGGTCTCAGCAGTAAGGCCGCCCTTTCCATCGGCACTGGGTCGGTTTGTAAAACCTTGCCAAGTAAGGACTTAGTAAAAGCAGACCGGGTGCACCCTTCTGGGACACATCTATTGGATCAGACAAATGATGGACCGAGGTGTAGGTCATGGCCGACGGTGGTGCGATGCACAAGACATGACCGCCGACGGCCATGCCGAGGGGTGCATCGATCGCGCCTTGCTGCTGCAAGTGACGGAGGGCAATCAGTCGTCCAAGTGCGAAGTAAAAAATGTACGTGACCCTATCAGGACAAGACAGACACAGCGCCAACGTAGAGGCGCCCAACTCAGGATGGAC